>KK106982.1:1814185-2076727 GCA_000611775.1 Umbilicaria muhlenbergii
GGGGTGGAGGGAGGGGGGTAGAGGGGAGTGCGATTCCGACGCTGAAGGGGGCGGGGAGGAGGGGGAGTGGTGTGGGAATGGGGTTAGGGGCTGGGGTAGGGAGGAGGGTTAGTGCGGCGATGGGACCGCCGGAGTGGAGGGGGGGTGGAGGTGGGAGGAAGGGGGTGGGTGGTGGGGGTGGGGTTGGGGAGAGTTATTAAGAGGGTTATTTGGGTTTTCGGGCGGTACCAGCTGGCTGGGTGTTTGGCTTGGGGTTTGAGGAGTGCGGTTGCGAGGGTATGTTGAATGGATTTTTCTTGATTTGCAGAGGAGCTAGTTGGTGGTAGGGTAGGGTAGGGTAGGGGTTGAGCCGGTTTGTATATATTGCTTGGTGGTCTTACCGCAGATTTATTTACAGATTATGAGGTTGATTCGAGGGCTTGGGTTTTCCACTGTGTAGGTTTTATAACCGCCCTACTTTGCCCACTGTTCGCTGATGCTTTCCGCACGGGGTGAGCTCTCCGCTGTTGTTTTGTCTTTCTGTCGTTTGGTGTGTTGAGCTGTCGTCATCCTATCTATCATCGAACGCCATTCTTGCTCTTACTCCGCCCATAAGATGTTAGTTACCGCAAGAGATGAATACTCTCTTTCAGCTCAGCTTTTAAACTCGATCTCATGATTCGTTAACAGATACTATAGATGCCGCCGAACTCCAATATATTCCACTAGAAATGAAAATCTATGGACGCACTAACTCTGAAAAGGAAACTCGTGAAGCTGAATAGAAGCCAGACGCGCATTCTCTGTACCCACTTGAGCCTTGTTTGATCTGTCCGACGCAGTGGAGGCGGTGTGGGGTTGCTAGATTGGGCTTCTGGCGGGCGATTTGCTTGGTTGAAGCGACAACGCTGGGATTCTGGTTTGAAAATGGATGCTCGGTGTGCTACATGGAATCCTCGACTTGGTCGGTGCGGTGCCTCCTGAGCGTGATGGGGGCGTTGTCTGTGAGGAAGGGGTTGGTGTGTCTAGTTTAGGCGGGATATGATATGATGACAGGCGAATTGAAACGACGTACCCATTGCGATTCGGCAAGACTTAAGGGCGGAGTGTTGACAGATTCAGAGGCGTCCTGGAATCAATGGGAAGAAAGAGGTCCTAGGTAAGCTGTGTTGGTTCCTCGGTAATAGGTGGGGAAGCTGGAGGAGGTTGGGACTCCATCGCTGATTCTAGCAGTTGAATTACCGCCTTAAACGAGGATTTGTGTCCTGATGCCCAAGGTTCCGTCTCGCCTTTTAATGCCGCCTGCAGTGCAGTGCCATACTTCCCACCTTTTACATGAACATCTGCCCCCTCCTTCAGCAGCAGCTGCACCACTGCCTCAGAGCCCCTGTATGATGCTGCCTGCAGTGCATTGCCAAAATCTCCACCTTTTGCATGAACATCTGCCCCCTCCTTCAGCAGCAGCTGCACCACTGCCTCAGAGCCCCTGTATGATGCTGCCTGCAGTGCATTGCCAAAATCTCCACCTTTTGCATGAACATCTGCCCCCTCCTTCAGCAGCAGCTGCACCACTGCCTCAGAGCCCCTGTATGATGCTGCCTGCAGTGCATTGCCAAAATCTCCACCTTTTGCATGAACATCTGCCCCCTCCTTCAGCAGCAGCTGCACCACTGCCTCAGAGCCCCTGTATGATGCTGCCTGCAGTGCATTGCCAAAATCTCCACCTTTTGCATGAACATCTGCCCCCTCCTTCAGCAGCAGCTGCACCACTGCCTCAGAGCCCCTGTATGATGCTGCCTGCAGTGCATTGCCAAAATCTCCACCTTTTGCATGAACATCTGCCCCCTCCTTCAGCAGCAGCTGCACCACTGCCTCAGAGCCCCTGTATGATGCTGCCTGCAGTGCATTGCCAAAATCTCCACCTTTTGCATGAACATCTGCCCCCTCCTTCAGCAGCAGCTGCACCACTGCCTCAGAGCCCCTGTATGATGCTGCCTGCAGTGCATTGCCAAAATCTCCACCTTTTGCATGAACATCTGCCCCCTCCTTCAGCAGCAGCTGCACCACTGCCTCAGAGCCCCTGTATGATGCTGCCTGCAGTGCATTGCCAAAATCTCCACCTTTTGCATGAACATCTGCCCCCTCCTTCAGCAGCAGCTGCACCACTGCCTCAGAGCCCCTGTATGATGCTGCCTGCAGTGCATTGCCAAAATCTCCACCTTTTGCATGAACATCTGCCCCCTCCTTCAGCAGCAGCTGCACCACTGCCTCAGAGCCCCTGTATGATGCTGCCTGCAGTGCATTGCCAAAATCTCCACCTTTTGCATGAACATCTGCCCCCTCCTTCAGCAGCAGCTGCACCACTGCCTCAGAGCCCCTGTATGATGCTGCCTGCAGTGCATTGCCAAAATCTCCACCTTTTGCATGAACATCTGCCCCCTCCTTCAGCAGCAGCTGCACCACTGCCTCAGAGCCCCTGTATGATGCTGCCTGCAGTGCATTGCCAAAATCTCCACCTTTTGCATGAACATCTGCCCCCTCCTTCAGCAGCAGCTGCACCACTGCCTCAGAGCCCCTGTATGATGCTGCCTGCAGTGCATTGCCAAAATCTCCACCTTTTGCATGAACATCTGCCCCCTCCTTCAGCAGCAGCTGCACCACTGCCTCAGAGCCCCTGTATGATGCTGCCTGCAGTGCATTGCCAAAATCTCCACCTTTTGCATGAACATCTGCCCCCTCCTTCAGCAGCAGCTGCACCACTGCCTCAGAGCCCCTGTATGATGCTGCCTGCAGTGCATTGCCAAAATCTCCACCTTTTGCATGAACATCTGCCCCCTCCTTCAGCAGCAGCTGCACCACTGCCTCAGAGCCCCTGTATGATGCTGCCTGCAGTGCATTGCCAAAATCTCCACCTTTTGCATGAACATCTGCCCCCTCCTTCAGCAGCAGCTGCACCACTGCCTCAGAGCCCCTGTATGATGCTGCCTGCAGTGCATTGCCAAAATCTCCACCTTTTGCATGAACATCTGCCCCCTCCTTCAGCAGCAGCTGCACCACTGCCTCAGAGCCCCTGTATGATGCTGCCTGCAGTGCATTGCCAAAATCTCCACCTTTTGCATGAACATCTGCCCCCTCCTTCAGCAGCAGCTGCACCACTGCCTCAGAGCCTCTGCATGATGCCGCCTGCAGTGCATTGCCATAATGTCCACCTTTTGCATTGACATCAGCCCCTTCCTTCAGCAGCAGACGTATTAATTCAGTCACCTCATTTAATGACCCATAGTACAACGGATTCGCGATCTCCGCTATTTCCCTATTCAAATCAAAGCGCACCCGTCCTAGATCAGGGTCGTAAAATCGGTACCAATTAACATAGGCTTCTCTACGAACCAGGCATAATTCTAGAATGAGCATCCTGATAGGATCGAGGTTTTTGCCGACTACTCGTGTGTGTTGCATCCAATATTCTGCTGCGTAAGGGGCTAGCGGAAAGTCCTCAATAGTTTTCGAGGTCAAGGAATCATGTTGATCGAATTGAAGAAGATATGCGAGACAGGCCGCAGCTATGAACTGGTGTGCCTCTATCTCTTGTATAGCATATCTAGCAGTAGCAGCCGCTTGGTCTCGGATCCGCTCCGACACAAGATACTCTTTGACAGAGAAATGCGCAAGTCTGACTGCCTGGTAGCTCTTCTTCTCTGGACTGTATGGAACGTCTATTATAACTTCCTCGGTGGTGACCAGGCTAGAACACAAAGCCAATATGTCTTGCTGCTCGTCAAATCGCCCGTCGCAGTCAAACCATGGACTGCCGTCTACGTTCACAGCAAATATCTCAGCAAGTTCTTCAAGCCGCAGCGGCCGTGCCGAATAGGCAAGCCATTGCAAAACCTTAATCGCGTAATCGCTGTGTTCTTCGGGTATCTTGCAAAGCATTCGAGCGTACGTCTCGTCCAACGTTTTCGGCAGGGATTTCAAGGCTGTTCGAAGCATTGGAAGGTTGAAGCAAGTTCGCAACACATCAAGTTGACATACTGCCCAACGAAACCTAAACATGAGATCTATCAGCTCCATTGCAGTTTTTCAAAGGATGAGTCCAAATATAATCTTACATCCCGTCAGCTTTTTGCATCAACGTTGTCTCTATTTCTTCCTGCACGCTAGGCTTTTTGTCCCATCTTTTCAGATGGCGATCAGTCTGCAACCTCGCGCGAACGTAGGTCTTAATGTCAGCGTTAACCAATGCGCTGTCTATACATATCTTGCTGCGAGGATCGATCAGGGGCTCAAGGCTCTCTTCGATATCTATGAGCCTTCGGCTTGTGATCAGCATGTGGAGATGCCGGAGGTTCCAACCATGTAACTGATCGACAATATCCAGGAGGCTTTCCTTATCGGAGCACTCATCCAGTGCGTCGAGGATGATGTACGTTTCATCAAAGGCTTCCACTGCCTCTTTCAAGACTGGCATAAGCCTTTCAACTTCCGGTTGCCGGTCTCCATTGTTGCAAGAAGAGAACAATGATTCCAATTTGTTAAGCTTCTTCGTGGATTGTCCGGAGAGCTGGGTAATAAGTGACTGAATCATTTTATCCGACTTCTGCTTCTCAACATCATTGAAGTCGAAATAGAAGTACGCCACAGCCATTCCATTCTTGAATTGAGGCTCCTGGAGGACTTCATTGATAATGGTGGAAGATAGTACGGTCTTTCCACATCCAGCTTTTCCGTGCAGCCAAAGAAGTGAATTTTGCTCTTGCTCTTTCCAATGGGTGAACATCTCGCTTTCCAGGAACCATAAGCCGGTA
Organism: Umbilicaria muhlenbergii; assembly: GCA_000611775.1. Taxonomy (NCBI): domain Eukaryota; kingdom Fungi; phylum Ascomycota; class Lecanoromycetes; order Umbilicariales; family Umbilicariaceae; genus Umbilicaria; species Umbilicaria muhlenbergii. The sequence continues at coordinate 1,818,973 of KK106982.1, forward strand.
TCTGCTTGTCGACTACGGGAAGCACGGTTGTGATTCGTTGAAGGGTCTGGGGCTGAGAGCCATTTATAGATCCTTTCTCGTTCCATGCCTTGGTGTATATCAAGTGTTACATTCTTTGTTGATTGAAGGTCCCTATGCATGTCCAATGCAATACCCTTTATCGAGCAGACGTCTCCCTGTGTGCCCAAGACAATATCATTTACTGATAGAGATAGCTTTTGAATTGCCATGATTAATGTCCTACGTAGATGATAAGCACTAGCCAGCGTTGATAGAATAGAAGACAAAGAATCAAGAGCTTACGCTTCATCAGCCGTGATGGCCAAGGTCAAGGTGCTTTTGTATCGGCCAATATTTTCAAGAGCTTTCATCGTCTCTGATCTATTCAACGGCCATCGCAAGGCTTGTATGATTGCTTTCCGCTTCGGTCCAAACCCGTCACTCCAGCTCGGAGTCTTGAGGTTCTCGTCGAGACGTGTGACTTCGTTCAAGCAATATTGCAATAGGCCTTGGGATCCACAAAGTAATTGGAGAGTGGGCAATCGGGTCCCTGCAGTTGAGCTCGCGACTTCGGCTTGCTTTGCAAGTGGCTGAAGTCTCTGAAGCACATCTCGCAAGCTTTCCATTTCGGCTCTGACTTGAGACAGTTCCCATGGAGCGTCCTTGGCGGCAGCGCTGTAGTCATAGCACACGTTGATAACAGAATTGGTGATCTGAAGGACCGCAAAAATGCTTGCAGCGAGAGCGAGGCCTTCCGCCATAATCAACAAGACAGCTAGAACAAGTCTGAGGGGTGATAAGCTTGAAGAATGCGTCGTTCAAGAGAGCTTGAAATTTCCAGTAATTAGGAGAGCGGACAGCTTAAGAGGCTTACGAGCAAGGCGAAAACGGGCTGTGCGACTGTTGCATACATCTCAGCCTGATCAGCCTCGTGTGCCACATTCCGCCCATCTCTCGATACATCAGGCTGGTGTAACATAACCATCTTTAGCCGCGAGGCTCTCCGAGGCAGCGAGGCAGTGTCAGCCACGATTGGGTGCTTGTTCTTACGTATGCGCAGGTGATGCAGGAGCGGCAGGGCGAACCGTCAAAACAAGTGGCAGTCTTCCGACCAGGAGGGGCCCACCCAGTGTTCTTGTCAGGGAGGCCATTTCGAATTAGATCGATGCGCAGATGCTGAAAGTTGAAGTCCATCAATTCTAGCCCTATACTTCTTTCTTTACTTCAGGAAGACCAGCTGTTCACTGTTGTTTTGCTGCAGAGGATTGTCCGGGTTTCTCAGCTCTAAAACTGCCACTTACTTTGATGAAAATTTATGGCAATATGTCACGAGGCGCGAACCGTGACTGGAATCAAACTCAAGTCTCCTCAGTCCTTCTTTACGCATAGCCGGCGAAATTGTCTCCCTCCTGTGCCGTATGTAGATACCCAACCACGTATTTATTCGGATAGGCATCCACATATCCATTTTCTCACATGACTACCCAAACCGACCGCACAAAAAACAAAGAACGATCAATCCAATCATAATATTCAATAACGAAACGTTGAAATGTCCCTTTAGCACTCCAACACAACATCTCCAAACCCCCCATCCTATCCCCACTCCCTTATACCAAAACCCGAAAACACCAGACCCCCTCTCCCCTCACCCACAACCTCCCCCTCAATCCCAATAATTTCCCGGCACCAACCCCCCCCTCCCACAATACCTCCCCATCCACCAATCCCCATTAACATCCTCCGCCTCCACCACATCCGCCCCCTTCGGAAACCCCAACTCATCCTCCACGCCCTCCCTCGGCCAAAACGCCCACCGGGCCCTAACCCGCATGCCCGCCCCCCCACTGGGCGGAAAAGGTATATCGGCCAAAAGCATCGGCGGCGCCAACGCTCCCTTCCCACCCCCCACCTCAGCCGCTCTCCCCGCCCGAGCAGCAACATTCTTCGACACGAGCATCGAGCCCTCCCCCCCCCGGCCGTCCCGCCACGTCCACAACTCGTCGCCGACTTCGGGCGCGGGCCCGCCTTCGCGGAGGTTCCAGCCGCCGAGGCGGTCTTTGACGACGACGCGGCGTTGGCCCTTGGGGGTGTCTTCGAAGCCGACGATGAGCATGCGGTGGCCGCGGAGGCAGCGGCGCCAGCCCTTGTCGCCGTTTTCGGGGCTGATGCGGGCGGAGGAGACGAGTTTGAGGTAGCAGGGGGTGCAGATGTCGGAGGCGTGGTCGTCGCATTGGGGGCAGTGGAAGCGGGTCGAGGATGGTTGGATGGGGTAGCGGCAGAGGGAGCAGGTGGATGAGAAGGCGAGGGGTTTGTGGGCGTCGGGGGAGGTGAGGGAGGTGGAGGTCGATCGGGGGGATGGTTGTTGAGTGGTGATGTTTTGAGCTCTGGGTTTTGTGTCTAGGGTTTCGATGATTGGGAGCAGAGGATGGGTACAGCATTTACCTTGGTTGACGCAATGGGTACAGAAGCCCCATTCGCCTTCGTTGCAGGTATCACATTTCCAGAAACAGTCGTTACTGAATGCGGAACAATTTGAGCAGAAGAAGCCGGCTTGAAGGCGCTTGGTGGGATCGTCGGATGTAACTAACGGCCTGTTTGCTTGTGAGTCTGGTAACTGAATACTCTCCGCTTTCGGTTTTAGATAGCGGTGTCCAGTGAGGCTATGTGGATGGGTTCGATTCGGTGGATAGCCATCACTACGTAATTGCCGTTCGTAGTTCATCCATGCTGCGTTACCAAAGCCAAACCAATGAAGACATCCAAGGCCAATGCGGTAACAGCGAAGACATAGGTTGAAGTTGCCGTCTTTACAAGCAGAGCAATTCATATGGAGCTCATACTCAATTTTTGTTTTGCCGCAACGATCGCAGGCTACCGACGGCTCTGGATAGAGCAAGGGCCGAGGCCTGGATGTTACAAGTGAGGATGATGAGGTTGTGGGTCTCGATGAAGGGACGTCTTGCGGATGGAGAGCTCGCTGTGCACTTGGGTTTTCGGCTGCTGTACTCATAAGTGGCGGCGGTTGACCAGATAGTCGAGAAAGTGCGGTAGGATCAGTTATGCCCGATAAACTTGTACTGCGTCCTGTATCCGTACGATCAGGAACACGGAGAGCCGGGACGTCTGATCTTAGCTCTGCATGGATTACAGGGCGCCGTCCCGAATCACTGTCGCGACGACGTCTCTGTGGCTCGGTAGTTCTCCTACCTTGACTCGACAGACCTCTTGGACGGACTTGATCAGCTTGTGACGACCTTGGTCGATCTGACAAATCTGTCGCTGAGCGAGCCCCTTGTCGTTGAACTTCGGAGGACGATCGACGTGAAGATCTTCCTGGCTCCGGTGAGGGTGGTTGCCTGGTACCACTTGATGTTCTCCGCCTATGACCTGATCTAGCAGGGTATGCTTCGAGTAGGTGTGGTCTCGATACTGGGGGATGGGACGAAAACATGCCCTGCTCCGTCGCACCCGAAGGTCTTGCCTGGTGACGCTGCCGTGGTTGACGTTCGTCTGGTCTCTGCGAGCGGCTCGTAACAGCCCTTGAGTCTTCGCTACGAGCATCTTGTGACCTCCGTCGTTGCCCATGGCGTCGACGATATGCGTCAGCGATACGCTCACTAAGCTCGTCTTCTTGCGCAACGTTCATATTATTTAGGTCAATGCCGTCCAGTAGGCCTTCGTCCATGATTTGTCGTAGTATTTCTTCTTGCATTTCCGCGGAACTACCCCCTGAACCGCTGAGCAACGACCGCAGACTCGACTGGTGCTCGATCTGCCGTGCTTGTGATCGCCTGTCCACGTCCCCCATTGCGCTACCAGAGTCACCGCCCACAGCCATTTGGCCCTCACGCCGACGCCTTCGCGCCTCGTCAGTCCTCCTGCGCTGCCTGGCATCCTCATCTCTTGTGTCCCGATCCCTTGGCCTGCCCCCGTGCCGTACCCTGCTCTCGTATGAACCACCACCCTGTACCCCTACATCCCTCAAGCTCAGCTCCCTGACCTCTTCCATCATCCGCCTGTCCGCCTCATCCTCACTATCTACCATCTCCATCTCCAACTTTGGCATCACGCTATCCCCAGGCTTGTATTTCTGCCTTATCTCCTCTTTCTCCTCTACCGTCTTCCCTCGACTCGGGTTCGCCTGAAGGTACATGTCCAGCAACGTGGTGACTGTAGCATTTGGTCGAGTCTCCCGCACCGAGGCACGACAGGAGGGGCAAGTGTAGGGGTTCGAAGTCGCTGCCTGTGCCTGAGAGGCCTGCCATGAGAACCATTCTTTGAGGCATGAGCCGCAAAATGTATGTAGGCAGTCAAGGAGAGTGAGGGGTTGGTAGAGAACATCTGTGCAGATCTAGGTGAGTATGTTAGCAGTGTGTACTTTGTGTTGGAGACGTGAACAAGTGTCGTGCCAACCAAATTATCACTGGATGCACAGTGGGTTGATCTGCTTGGCGTGCGGCGGTAGACTCACAGAACATGTCAGCTCTTTCTCAAGGTCGAGTAATCCTGGGTTCGGTGCTTCAGCCATATTATGTCGCGATGCGTGGGACTGTTGGGGGTTGTTACAAACATCCTAACAGCAACCATAGTTGTGGCGGACTACCAAAGCCCCTGCAGCAAGTGGTGTCGGAAATCCAGCTTATGTCGCATACAGTTTAGGGCTTACAGTAACTATTCACGCGACCATGATCACTTTCCTGTCGCTATTCGCATATTCCATGTTGTTACGACACAAGTAAGCTTTTCAGCTAACAGCAAATCGGTTACCCTCTCGTATGTTAAGCTTGTTATCAGTCACACAGACCCGCACACCATGCACATCTCTGTAGACGCCCATCAAAGCAATTCAATGACCCGTTCGGGATACGCATGATAGGGTGATCGATATTCCTCCCGAAATCTTGAGGCAGAAGCCACAGTCTCCTAATCAGCATAGCCAACGTCCCTGTGAACCGAGCCCTTGCCATCGAATGCAGGCGTATCATAGGTACCTTCAGGATCTGATCGAGATCAGCTTCTAAACGCGCCATAACGAGGATCAAGAACATACCCTTGCTGTTGGTCATGATGTACTCCTGCATCTTGGAAACTTCGTGTCGGATACCACTCAGCAACTCGTGCATATCAAGTCTGATCTTCTCATTTCGCTGCGCCCCTCCCTTGATCGCAGCCTCCATCACATGATATCGACTGACGCGGTTCCGCAGCATCATATCGAATGGCGTTGTTGTCGAACCCTCCTCGGCGTAAGCTTCGATACTGATGCGTTGCAAGTTTGGTCGCCCAAATAGTAAACCCTTCAGTTCATTGGGGTATCCGTGGTAGTTGAAATGGATGGGCCGATCAGCAGTGAACAGAGCGTTAAAATCGTCATGTGTCAAAGAGTGCGGATGTGAACCTTCAAGGCCAAGGACCATCAAGTCAGTGACGTTGACAACACGGATGCGAAGATCGGGTGTTCGTTTGCGGAGCATGGCTGCCGCTTCAATGACCTCGAACGTGATTTCTGCACCAATACCAACAAGCACTACATCGGGATCAAGACCGTCATCAGTGCTCGCGAACTTCCACACAGAGGCGCCTGCCCGGCAGTGCGAGTCCGCTTCGTCAGCCGAGAGAAAGACTGGTTGAGGTTGCTTCGAGCCAACCATCAGGTTGACGTAGTTTTTGGATCGGAGGCAGTGAGCCAACGTGGACAAGAAGGTGTTCGCATCAGGAGGCAAGTAAACGCGGGCGGCGCCTGGCTTGAGGTTGAGGACAGCTCCAATGAACGAAGGGTTCTGATGACTGAAACCGTTGTGCTCCTGTCGAGTCCACGTACTTGTCTCAAGATAGTTGATGGAGGATATGTCTTTTCTCCAAGTAGTTTCGCGCGCCTACATCGCAGGCGGTTAGCTATCGTCGAGGATGTGGAAATTAGAACTCACCATTTTGTTGAACTTGCTGTACTGCACCATCATGGTATGAACGATGCCAAGGAAGCTCTCATAAGACGGGAAGAGCCCCGTCCCTCCTGTCATGGTGTAGCCTTGAAGGAAGCCTTGGCAGGTGTGCTCGGAAAGGATTTCTATCACCCTCCCGCCTCTCGCATTGGAGAACTCATCCCACTGGAAGTCTCGGCCAGTATGACGGAACACTGCGTCGAGTTTGTTGCTGACCAATTCATCAGGTGAAAATATCCTTATACTATGTGGATTATCAACCAGGATCTGATCGAGGAGTTCGCCTATTGTTGACATGCAGCTAGCTTGTTCTCCTCTCTTGACGGAGTATTTCTGCCAATCAGGGATTTTCAGAACTTGGTGAGCGCCATACGTATGGATCTGTTGGCCAAGCTTCTTGCTATCATCCTTAGGAATGATACGTTCAATGGCCTCATGGATGGACCCGTCCTTCGAGAACAACTCTTCGGGCTTGTAGCCTTGAAGCCAATCTTGAAGCTGCTTCAGCTCTGTTTGGTCACTCTTGGCCTTCATTAGGGGTACCTGGTGAGCACGGAAAGAACCCTCCATAATCTCTCCTTCGACTTTCTTGGGCGCTCCCCATCCTTTCGGAGTCCGCATTATCAAAACCGGCCATCGAGGTTTCATTATGGGCTTCCCAGATCGTGCAGCCTTCTGGATTCGGCGGATTTCTTGGTAAGCCCACTCCATGGAAGCACCGAGGTCTGCATCAATGTTCTCAAGATCCTCCACGAAGCGACATTGGTAGCCATAGCCAGTGAAAAGAGACACCATTTCTTTATCGTCCATGCAGCCGTAGATGGTTCTCTCGCTGATCTTGAAGCCGTTCACGTGCACAATTGGTACGACACCGCCTGACTCTTTAGGATCGATATATTTGTATCCATGCCACGCAGTCGCTGTAGGCCCACTCTCCGCCTCGCCATCACCGACGACGCATGTTACGATGAGGTCTGGCTTATCCATAACGGCTCCGAAGGCGACACTAAGTGCATACCCTAGCTCTCCACCCTCGTGAATAGCTCCTGGGGTTTCTGCACTCACATGGCTGAAAGTAAATTAGCCCCAAGCTCCTAAATCAGGGCAGGGTTGACGTCAATCTGTACGCATACCTAGGGAAGCCACTCGGGGTACTGAATTTGGTGATGAGGTTGTGCAATCCTTGTTTATTCCTACCCACGTTTGGGTAGAACTTCTCCAAGGATCCCTCCAACCACAACGACGCAAGGATCGCTGGAGCTCCGTGTCCTGGCCCGACGACATATATCGAATCGAAGTTGTACTTGCTGATCAGCAGGTTGAGGTGCGCGTAGACAAGAATTAGCCCGGGACAGGTACCCCAGTGGCCTATGTTGCGTTGTCAGTGGTCATGGCCCGGAAGTCGTGGACTGTACCTACCCAGTAGTCTAGGTTTGATATCGTCAAATGTCAGCTCTCTCTCGAGAAGAACGTTGTCGCCCAAGAAGATCATAGCTATAGAAGTAATGTCAGCCACGGGCTAAGTGGACTGCGGCAGGATTGAGCTGGAACTTTACCTGCAGCTATGTAGTTCGCGGCGCGTCTGAACTCTTGTAAGCCTGTGGCAGTGGACTCATCGAACTTCGCGTTCTCCAGCTTGACGGACAAGCTGAGAACATCTTCGGGTATATTAGAAGCAAGTGGCTGCGGGTTCGGTCTATCGATGACTTCTCCCGGCATGTTTGCTGTTACTTGTCTGTTTGTGACTTGTTAATGCAATTGAGTAAGATGTGACGTTGACGAAGTGGGCAGGTAGTTGAAGATGGGTGTTCTGCCTCAAGGCAGGATTTGGAGCTCGGTGAATGATGCAGCCATGAACTCGGAGCTAAGGTAATGTCAGGGTCCAGCGAATGGAACGGATTGTTCGGAGCGGCTAGGGTAGGGGTCCATGGTATGTTCAAGACACGTAACCTATCAGCATGCCTGGAGGAGAGTGTGGACAAGTATGGCGTGGAGCTTTAGTGCTATGTGCCGTGTTAATGCTTCTCATTTGGTGTGTCGTAACGGCTCTCGCGGGCGAGAGTACATGAATGCAGCGGCGATGATCCCTTAGCGCTTGGGCACAGGTTCCAAGTACGACAGCAGATCTCGATCTGAGTCCGCTGGACTCTAGTCACCGAAAGGGGTCGGTCTATTCGGTCAATTCGGTCTATTCTGTTCTATCTCTTGCCTGCTCAGCATCAGGAAGAGTGCCGGCGTCTCGTTGGAGTCCCCACACATTCCGAAGCTTCCGCTTATCGATAAGAGCTTCCCAGCAATTGACGTCATTGCTTCCTGGGGGTCTATCTCAGACCATCAAAATCCTACAAAGTCCAGACGGCATCGAACAGCTCTGGTTATGACCAACACTAATTCATCTGCGTAGAATACGCGGGGAGCTATAGCTACTCTTCTTGGCGGGGAGTCGATTATGGCGAAGGTTATCTTGGCCATCAACGCCGGTTCTTCGTCCGTCAAGATCTCTGCTTACAAGGCCGAAGAGACAGGAGAAGCGCCAACACAAATTGCTGATGCCCAAATTGCGGGCTTAACAGCACCTCCAGCGGCCCTGACTTACGAACGGGGCTCCGAGAAGATCAAAAATCAGAACATCAAGGATGTCAACTCGCAGGAAGACGCATTTGAATATCTACTGAACCATCTTATTAACGACAAGGGCCTCACTGAGATTTCAAACAAAGAGAACATCACACACGCCTGTCACCGCGTGGTACATGGAGGAGACTACCCAGAGGCTCATGTGATTGACTCGGATACATATCACCATCTGGAAGATCTCACCGACCTCGCACCGCTACACAATGCTAGTGCCCTTGCCATTGTCAAAGCATGCACGAAGGTACTCCCCAAAGCAAAGAACATTGCTTACTTCGACTCGTCATTTCATGCCACCATCCCCGAAGCCATCCGAACATATCCCATTGATCCCGAACATGCCAAGAAGAACAAGCTGCGCAAGTACGGGTTTCACGGGATCAGCTACGCCTTCATAACGAGGGCCGTGGCGGAGTACTTGGAGAAGGACCAAAGTAAAACCAGTATCATTGCATTACATCTAGGTAGCGGCGCATCAGCAAGCGCCATCAAGAATGGGAAGTCGTTGGATAACAGTATGGGACTCACACCGTTGGCTGGTCTTCCGGGAGCGACAAGAAGTGGTAGCCTTGATCCAAGGTAAGACACCTCTGCGCCAGCGGAAAGTCTTTCCACACAAGAAAACTCGGAACGCTTGACTTTTCAAATGTACAGGATTAATCTTGTGTAGTCTGATCTTTCATTTCACCCATGACGCGGGAAAGCCTAGCCCTAGCAGTACCAAGGAGATGCACATCAGCACAGTATGACTCAATTGACCGAGCTGATCCAAATATGTGTACTTACTAAAATCTAGGCCGAAGACATTCTTAACAAGAAGTCTGGCTGGAAAGCATTGACGGGAACCACAGATTTCGGCAAGATCTCATCATCAGATGAACCACAATGCAGGCTTGCATTCGACATTTTCGTCGACCGCATAGTGGGCTATGTGGGCAGCTACTATGTCAAGCTAGAAGGTCAAGTCGATGCTCTAGTGTTCGCAGGTGGGATAGGAGAGAAAGGAGACTTGTTACGTTCTAGAGTGGTCGACAAGTGTAGATGTTTAGGATTTGACATTGACGATGCGAAGAACCACAAAGCAGTAGAAGACGTAGTCCAGGATATTGGGAAGGACGGAGCTAAGCACCGAACGCTGGTGTGCCAAACGGATGAACAGGTAAGCCTATGTAACATTTGCCATACGTTCAGGTGCTGATAGTTCTTCGCAGTTTGAGATGGCTAGGGGATGTGCAGCGAATCCGAAGTTGTTCAACTAAGTACTCCTCCAGACTAGTCTAGTCCCTCACAAACAACAAAAAGAAGAACCAAAGATCACAAGAGTAGATGTCACTCTTGACCCCAGCGCTGTTGATATTCTCTGGATAATCATAATGATAGATTGGCAAGCCTTTGATGAGTTTATGGAATCCTCGAGTGGCGGGTTTTGATGCCATGGTGGTAGGCCTAGTGGCTGTGAGGCGCATGCAAATCTGGGGTAAAGCAGAGACCGAGGCTTGTAGCGGGATGACGTCGGCCTCATCCGGGCCAAGGTTAAGTGGCCCGCCATCTCCTCTCCACTTCCACGAGATGGCCGTGCTTGTACCAGAACTAACATCGTCCGACGTACTTCATTCAGATGGCTGTCCTATCCCGCACCGTCTAGGGGTTCAACCCCACTGAATCTACGGCTCTCCTACCGACCAAAGCTTGATCATTGCATCTCTCATCATCTTCACTGCGGATCGTGGAATTCCATTGACATCAGCTCCAAGACGTAGAGAGGGTATCAAAATGACCAACGTCTACAATAGCCAGCGAGTGCGTTCTTCATAGCAGCGTCGTTGTCAAGAGCGGTAATACTAAGTCATGGCAGGATGCGTTCTCTCTCTACCACAAGGTGCAGGAGCGGGACTCGAGTATTATCGGTCCCGCTCTTCCCGCCCTCGGCCATGCCATTGCTGGTGCAACAGGCGGAGCCATCTCCAACGTCTTCACTTATCCCTTGGACCTCATAATCACACGTCTTCAAATCCAGCGTCAGCTGCGTAGAGACTCCTCCTCGCCAGACTCCGCCGAGTACAAAGGCATTCGTGATGCCGCCCAGAAAATCTACACCCAGGAGGGTGGTGCCCTTGGTTTCTATCAGGGCATCCTCGAAGATACAACCAAGACGGTCGCCGACTCATTCCTCTTCTTTCTCGCCTACAACTTCATCCGAAATCAACGCCTCCAAGCACACAAATCTTCCAGGTCACTTCCAGTCATCGACGAGCTAGGCGTTGGATTCCTCGCTGGCGCCTTCTCAAAACTTCTCACAACACCTATTTCCAATATTGTGACGAGGAAACAGACAGCTTCTATGATGTCCAACCGCTCCGGTTCGGCAGTGGAACCCAGCGTCAAACCAACGTCTGCCAGAGCCATTGCCCATCAGATCTACGGCGAGAAGGGTCTTGCTGGCTTCTGGTCCGGCTATTCAGCCTCCCTGGTCCTGACCCTTAACCCGTCTCTTACATTCTTCCTCTACGAAACCTTCAAAAGGTCTCTGCTCCCGAGGTCTCAACGCGACCACCCTCCGCCCTCCGCCACCTTCCTGTTGGCCGCCGTCAGCAAAGCTATTGCATCTACAATCACTTATCCTTTCTCTCTTGCAAAGACTCGAGCACAAGTCGCTTCGGAGAAAGTCGATGACAATGATCAGGAGATAAAAGAAAGTCTAGAAAATGCACCAGGTCCAGGCATGCAGACCACCGAGCGGGAACGGAAAGCCGCCAGAATGACCGTCTTCAGCACCATCCTGCACATTGCTAAGACCGAGGGCATAGCTGGCCTCTACGAGGGCCTAGCCGGAGAAGTCCTAAAAGGCTTCTTCAGCCACGGCATCACCATGATCGTGAAGGAAGCCGTCCACAAACTCATCATCAAACTCTACTTCATCATCCTCAAAGTGATCAAGAGGATCCCCAGCCCCCAAGCACTGGCCCAACAAGGCAAAGATCAAGTCACGTCTTCAGCCGAATACGTGCGCGACGGAGCTTCCAATGCCATCACCCAGGGCCAGAACATGGCGAAGAGCGGATACAACCAGATCGGCGAGGCGTACCAGGGGACTAAGGCACGAGCTACCAACTTTGCAGAGTCAATCAGCTCAACAGCGTCGAAGGCAACCGATCAGGCGTCAGAAAGTGCGAGCCAGACTTATGAGAAGGGAAAAGAAATTGCGGTGGGGTCGGCACAGTACGCCTCAGACACTACAAGCCAAGCCTACCAAACAACCAAAGACGCAGCCACGGTGTCCGCACAGTACGCCTCCGACACGACTACCCAAGCCTACCAAAAAACCAAAGACGCCGCAGCGGCATCAGCGCAATATGCTTCCGACTCGACAAGCCAAGCCTACGCGAAAACCAAAGACGCAGCCACGGCATCCGCCCAATACGCCTCCGACACCAGCAGCCAAAGCTACGCCAAAACCAAAGACGCAGCACAGTACGCCTCCGTCACCGCCAACCAAGCCTACGAGAAGAGCGCCGGCGCAGCCAGTACTGCGGCAAACAGCGCCAGCGAGACTGCCAGTTCGGCATTCGAGAAGGGGAAGGGCGTCGCCGATAGCACGGTCGCGAGGGCGGGTGATGCGAAGGATGGTTTGGCGGAGAGGGTGGGGAGGACGATTGAGGGGGCGGGGAGGGCGATGAGGCCTGGTAAGGGGGAGGGGGAGGGGGAGGGGAAGGGTGGGGATTGACAGTAGCGGGGGTAAGATATATGTGGGATGGATGGTGTTCGGCTTTGGGGGGAGAGGGGGGTGGTTGGGTGTGTGGATTGCGGGGGGTTGTATATATGGTGGTGGGGGTAGATTGTTCATATTTTACGATTGAGCGGAGGGATCGATGGGCATGATGGGGAAATATATAGCGTGGAGTTGGAGGTGGGGAGTTGTATATGATTCGTATGGCAACTGTTTTGGATCATGTGCCGCGTACTGTGCCATGTCTCGTGGATGTGTCAGTCATGTCGAGAATGAGCTCGGGGTCTGGCAGATGCACAAACCCATGTTGCGAAAGGGCAGAGGCAATATACCGTCTTTGCTGGAGAAGAGGGTTCTTCATCCTCGAGGCGTTACGCGGCTTTGATGAGGGTAAGCAGCGACACGACACTAACACTGAAGTTTCAACAGTAGTCCCATTCAATCATATCCAGCACCTGCCCCTGCACCCGTATCATATAAGCTACCCGTCCGCAACCCCGGTACACAACCCCCCTCCAAACGCCAGTAGTATCGTCACCCTCGTCATTCCCGCAAACCCCTCTTCTCCCCCCCCCACCATCTACTCAGCACATCCAAACAATCTATCCGCCAAACCCATACAGCGTCCTCCCCTGCCTCTTCAGCGCATACACCACATCCAGCGACGTGACCGTCTTGCGTTTCGCATGTTCGGTATAAGTGACCGCGTCGCGGATGACGCCTTCGAGGAAGGTCTTCAGCACGCCCCGGGTTTCTTCGTAGATCACTGGTTGCGAGCGTCAGCGCAGCCCTATAGTCTAACGGGGCCGGGATGGTGGAGCGAGCAAGTGGGGAGGGGAGGGGAGAGGGGAGAGGTAGAGGTTGCGGGGAAGGAAGGAAGGGGAAGGGTTGAGGAGGTTAGATAGGGAAAGGAAGGGGGACGTACTAGCACTGATACGCTTGACGCCACCACGACGAGCCAGACGCCGGATGGCCGGTTTGGTTATGCCTTGGATGTTGTCGCGGAGGATTTTGCGGTGGCGTTTGGCGCCGCCTTTGCCGAGGCCTTTGCCGCCTTTGCCGCCTGTGGGGGGGTGTTAGTCATGCTTTGTTTGGTATGGAAGTTGTGGTTGAAGGTTCAGATGGGAGTGGATGAGGTGGCGACAACGAGGTGATGGGGTGGTAGGGTATGAGAGGAAGGGGTGGTGGTGATTGGTGGATGAGGAGGTGAGGTGGGGCTGAGACGCGTGGGAGGTGCAACACCAAAGTGGTGATGGTTTGGTTGGGAAGCGACCGCGAGAACACGACGACAAAGTTTGAAGCGACAGCAACGCGATGAGCAAAGGTGATAACTTACGTCCAGTCATCTCGAATGATACTTTGTGTGTAAAGGGATGAGATGTCTATTCTCTTCTGCTGAAAATCGATTCGTGGTCGACAAGATCGATGAAACTAATCTCCTCGTTGATGAAAACCCGTGGTATTTTCCGACGTTGTAAATGTCAGGAACGAAAGCGAGTGGGAAAATGGAGTTTAAGTAGGCTCCAAAGCGAGAGAGTGATTTGGACGGATCAACTTGGGCCGCTAAGCGTTTTTCGGTTGTGGGCTGTGACGATTCGACGAGATTTATGACTTTGCTGTGCGCGCTGGAGCCTGCCGGAAAATGGAGCTTGAAAAGTGGTGGAAAGGACGCTGGCTAAGGGCGCTGCGGATTTGGCCTGCGCTTTGCTCGCCGTGGTGATTGATAGCGTCGTTGCGCGAGTGGCAGCTGATGGCTGCCGGAGCTTGGGGTCATCACGGTCATCTACGCGAGCATGAGAACGCGGCGTGCGCGGGTATTTTGACTTTTCAATTACTAGCGTGGATGGACTGGATGATCCATAATGTACATCTTCAAGACGCTTTGGAATCCTTGCTATACTGGAAACGCTGGAATCACTTCTACACCTGGCCCTGACGGCGTGTACTGATTTCTCCTGCTCCTCCTCGAACAGTGTTAGTCTGATCGACTGAACCTGATTGATAATCGTTATTTGGATGGACTATCGTGGCATTCGCACTGAGGCGGTACACTGATCTTGCGCTTGCGATGAAAGACGGTCCTGCTACAGGTTCTGCCATGCACCGCTGACTGCATCGGACCAAGACAGCTACCATTCTTCGGTGAAAGCTTGCAGTGGCCCTGTTGGGTCACGTATCACCATGGACGTGGGCTTGCTCATGGAAGGCAGCCAATTTGGTGATCTCAGGCGCTCCCATTCAAGCTCCCTTTTGATTTTCTCTCTCCCGTCCAGCGGAATATGATCTCGTCTGGTACATCCCGTACCAGGACATGTATGTGTTCCAGTCCTCTGACGCTTTGCAGCTGGGCCCAGTTCTTGAACCATAGCACGCTGTCCTCGGCACGGCCGGTCCGGCGGAGTTCGTCGATGAAAGTCTTTTCAATAAAGTCCTCGACCCTGCGCCTAGACTCGGGGGTCAGGTCTCCTGTTGCTTCATCGACGGGTATCCTATTCTTCAGCCAGACCACTAGATGTGTTACGTCCGGTGTCCACCCGTATGGCCAGTCATTGCGCAAGATTGTGTAGTCGTCACTATTCGCAAAGGGAATTGGAGCATTGTAGGCGAAGACAGGCCCTGTCTCGGCGGATGACGAAGGGAGGGGCTCCCAGTGTAATCTTTTTTGGCAGATGAAGTTGGTGATGGATCCAAACGCGGCTTTGGTCTGACTTGACCATGTTACGTAGCGAACCAAATCCGATGGTTTCCGTTGGAGAATGGAGAGATTGTTGTCGGCTGCAAAGCATTAGCATCCTGGCAAGATGGGAAAGGGTTTTCGTTTCAAAGACCAATGATTCGTTTCGATTCATCCCATGTCTGCAGATGAAACTCCTCATCTGTCTGGGCAAGGATTTGACGATCCATGTCATTGAGCTCGAATGGCAAGGGGCAGGTGTATGGGGTGTGTGCTGGCATCTTGGATTCGTTTTTCAGCCACTGAATCTCCCTCCAATGGCAGACAGGGTGCGATTGAATAGCTTTTACGCGTGGTACCTGCATTGCATTGCATCCTCGGTGCGATCGAGTTAGAGTATGCGTAACCGAATCGGCAGGCTTATCGATAAGCCAGATGGCGGCGAAAGAGGACTAGCTCCGCCTGCCTCGCTAGCTTACACCCGTAGCATCCCCAGCGGGTCTGAGGTCAGGCGAACTTTGCCGCATAGGGTTTTTGCGTCCTCGGGGAAAGTACAGCAGAAAGCCAGGCCTCCCCCTTCACCACCCCCCCTCCACAACAGCTTCTCCCTTCTTCAAGAGGCCTGTCTGCGAATTCATACAACTCCCATTCTCGTCCAATTGATCCGGACGCAATCTGTCAACATGGCTACAGCTCATAAAGTCAGACCCACGTCCTACCTATCGCCCCAGTACATCAACGGCATTTACATACCTTCCGGCCTTCTGTTAGTTGGCGTTGCCATTGTCAAGATTGAGTGGCTGCCATATGCTGCGGTCGTAGCATTGGTTTTGGGCGCGTGGAAGGTGTTTAATAATCGTGAGTTGTCCTGGGCGGTTCAGGCTGAGTGCATTGTCCCCAGAAGCTCTTGGCCGGTATTCCCCGAAGAGCCCCGCTGACCAAATCTGCTGCTACAGAAGCCAAGAAAGCCTTAAAGCCAGACGTTTTCCAAGAATTCCCACTGAAGGAGAAGACGGTCCTCTCACACAATGTAGCCATGTCAGCTTCCCCGGTCCTCTCAATTCCCAAAGCATCTGCTGACAAGCCCTAGTTACCGCTTCAGCCTCAACAGTCCAACCGATATTCTAGGCCTTCCAATCGGCCAACATATGTCTGTAGCCGCTACGATAGACGGGAAAGAAATTGTCCGCTCATACACGCCCATCTCCGGCGATGAAAACCCGGGCTACTTCGAGCTCCTTATCAAGTCCTACCCCACCGGCAACATCTCCAAGCACATGGCACAAATGAAAATCGAGCAGACCCTCAAGGTCAAAGGTCCCAAGGGTGCTATGGTCTATACCCCTGGGCTAGTCAGACGTTTTGGCATGATTGCAGGGGGAACGGGCATTACGCCTATGCTACAAATCATCAAGGCAATCGTTAGGGGCCGACCAAGGAATGGTGGACAGGACACGACCGAAGTGGACTTGATCTTTGCGAACGTCAACCTGGAGGATATACTGCTGAAAGAAGATCTGGACGCATTGGCAAAGGAAGACCCTCACTTCAGGGTACACTACGTTCTTAACAACCCGCCAGAGAAATGGGACGGCGGCGTCGGGTTTGTTACGCCTGACATCATCAAGGTGAGTTGGAGTCGATATGCGTTCGGACAACGAAACTGGTCTTTGCTGACACTTCTTCTAGGCGAAACTACCCGCACCTGCACAAGATATCAAGATCCTCATCTGCGGCCCTCCTCCCATGGTCAGCGCGATGAAGAAGGCGACAGAGTCTCTGGGCTACGAGAAGGCGAAACCAGTGAGCAAGCTTGTGGACCAGGTTTTCTGCTTCTAGGCATGGCCGGCGTTTGCAATCGAACTGCAAGGAATCCGCAAGATTTAAAGAAATTTCTGGAGAAGAATGAGTGGCGTTGTCAGATAGGGGGTTAACGTGTCTAAAAGCTATCGTCTCGTTCCTCTGTAATGTAAAAAGAGACGACCCAGCTACTCTCACCACGTTGCATTTGAAAATCATATAATAAAGATCCGTCTATTATCAACATATGTGTGGCTTCTCTAGCACCTACTGTAACGTCGGAATGTAGCGATAGCGAACAACAATGACCAAAGATTTAACACACAATATCAAACTATTGCTCTACTTTTTGGGCTTTTGTGATTGAGCGTAGTCGTTCCAACGAGCGGTCTTCCATTTGAGAAGACCAGATATCCCGCAGTACTTGCTTCCAGAAACATGCCTTCAATCAAAGGTCTTGACAATGGCTCGTTGGACTCAGCCACTGTTGTCTCCACATCGAGTTCGGCATGCTCGAGGAAGCAGTCTACGAACCCTCGCCGAATTTGGCACTACCGTGCCGGTGATGCTGCAAATTCTTACCCGTAACCCGTCGCGGCTTTCTGGCCGCTTGACATAAGACAATGGTCCGGTCTAGGCCTTGAGTAACACGTGCGTGGCAGACCCCCGTTAGCAAGTGCGTGACATTTGGATCGATACCGCTCTTTTTTATACAATCCATGCGTCCATATCCTCATCCAACCCCGGGAGATAAACGCCGAAGTCTCCAGATGCCAAATGTCGAAAGATTGGAGAAGCGTCGAACAAAGCTCCCTCTTGCATTGTCGACACTCTCTAGACCATCGCGCCCTACTCCGTGCCCCGGCGCAAGAAGCTTGAGCCGCAGCGTCGAAGCCATCACCGATATTGCACCTTCTGACCTCCTCTCTTCTCCATCTTCCTCTGGCGATTACTCGTCGCACCTCCATTTGCCATCCCCTCTTCCCCATTCTGTCCCGCAAGCCCACTCATACCTTTCCTCACACTGCCAAAGGTAGTGTACGCTAGCCATGCACCATAGATCGGGATCACAGTCCACAGCCACCACCCTTTATTCCCGAGAAAGGTTGCAGCAGCGACGCAGCCCCATGTCCAGTACAGAACGTCCCACATGAACTCAGTCAAGCCCTTTGCCTCGAGATCTTCGCCAGAGCGCTTGAGCTCCCCATTCGCGGCGTGTGTGGGGCGCCCAATACGCTCGAGCCAGAATTCGATAACGAGCGCCGGGAGGGAGAGGAGGATGTAGGGGAGGAATGTCGCGCGTATGCTGGAGCTACGGAAGATGAGAAGGCGGAGGAGGATGAAGAGGAGATTTATTCCGAGGGAGATGGCGTGCGCGCGGTTGAGGATGGTCGTGTTGCGCACTGCTAATTGTTTGGCTGCTTTCTACTGACTGTTAGTTTGAAACCTCACTGAAAATATCCCCGGTATAATACCTGCGCCATGATAGTGATTGGATTGCGAACCGTAGTTGCTATATCGAGAAATTGGAGATTCAAATTCTTCCAGTCGAAGCTGTAGCAACTCGCAAGCGCCGCCGTTGCCTTACTTTAGCGCTAGGGCGGAAATAACAGGGGTGGTTGGAGCGCTCAACTCTCTACCAAAACATCACGATACTCACCCACGATCTTCTCTGATCACCGAGCTCGTTCGTTCTTTGTAAGGGCATGATCTCGCTTGCTGCCCATTCACTTTAACTGTCAATATGTTTATTACCAAGCACTCTTAAGTCCTGAGCTGCCCCGGCGAGGAGGCTGTTGTCAACAAAGACTTAGCAACGGGAACCTCAATTAAGGAAGAAGTCGCACAAGAGCCGCTTCTAGCGCTATCTTGAACCCATCGCCACTGCAGCGACTGAGTTGACTGTACTGTGGACTTCTCAGGTTTTACAAAGCTGTACCGGAAGATCTTTCGCACAAAACACCCGTTCAGATGAGCGTCCGGCGAATCGCTCCGTCGACCACCTAACCTTTCAGAACACCCCCAGCTCTCCTCCATCCGTTCGCAGTCTCTCTCAACTTCCTCTGAGTAGGCCGAGTCGCTACGATGTCGCCCGTCAATCCCCACGTTGTCAACCAGTTACGTCAACTCATCTACTACCACCTCGACTGCAACCTCCTTCGGAATGCTCTATTCCTGGCTGGGCGCCTCCATGCATACGAGCCACGAGCATCCGAAGCTGGATATCTACTGGGACTATGTCACCTACGGCTAGGGCAGATCAAGGCTGCTTACGACGCAAGCAAGCAATCTGGATCGAGAGGAACACATCTGGGATGTTCATACGTCTATGCACAAGCTTGCTTGGGGTTGGAGCGATACATAGAGGGTATTACTGCGTTGGACAGAAGTAGAGGCTTGTGGGCTACACGGAATAGCTGGAGTACGTGGAGGGCTCTCATGTGCATCGGGTGTTGTGAACACTGGCTAACGTTATGGGCGTTCAAGACAAACACAGCGACTCTCGGAGACAACATTTACCAGATGCTGCCGCGGTGCTATGTCTACAGGGCAAGCTATGGCACGCTCACGAAGACACGAACAAGGCGATCGACTGCTATGCCGAGGCGCTCAAGCTTAACCCGTTCATGTGGGATGCGTTTCTGGGTCTTTGCGACATTGGTTTGTGATCTTCGGCAAATCGATTACCCACTTGCTAATATCGTTCAGGTGTAAACGTCCGGATACCGAATATCTTTAAGATGACCCCGGAGATGATGAGCATTCTAGCAGCGCCTTCGAACGATGAGATATCGCTTGGAGTACTAGATGAATTTCAGCCTTCGAATGGTCCTCTGCAAACACAAATGAGTAATAGTAATAACATTCAGCTACCATCGAACCACGATCCCTTCAGCATCTCGAGAAACAAGGCGAATGGAGATGCGAGCCTCAATTTCGGTAGCTCGGCGCTTTTTGAAAAATTCAATGGGAGTACAATCGCCGTGACGCCAGTTGCTGGAGGGGGAGGCATCGATTTCGAGGCACTCGAGAGTCCTCCAGGATTTGGTGATAGCATCGACAGACGTGTCCTTGCAGGCAAGGATATTGAAGTAGGAGTAGTCGCTGGAGGTCCAATAACTACCGAGCCGCCGCATGCACCTGTCAGAAAAGCACGGACTTTGCAAGGAATCGGAATGGACTTTAGTGTCGATGCTCCGCCGAAGATGAGTTCGACCTCTGTGAGATCGAAGAACAGAAGCAAAGGCGACTCGGAAGAGGCGGATGCTGCTACTGTCAATAGACTCCTCACGTTGAATACTGGCAGAGACCAACGAAAGCGAACAGTTTCTGGCCAGGCGGCGCCTCCAGTATTGACTGCTCCAACCGCAAACCTCAGTACACATGCAGAGGACCCCTCAGCGCCGCAGAGAAGAAGTGTCAGGCTGTTCAACCAGATTCGACCTGCGAGTAGCAAATTCTCATCCTCTACTGGTACCATGAGCTTAAAAGAAGGGAGGGAACTTAAGAAAGTCAAAGCCACAGGTACTAAAGGTCGGAGTGCGAACCCATCTACGGTCGGCCGAGTGGTTAGCGGAAACCGGAAGCATGGTGATCCAATGGACCTTGATGGTAAAGAGCCACGAGCATCCACCAACGCCGTCGAAATACCCCAACCTGCAAACCAGAAACCGGCCGTCAACGACAAAGTCAAGCAGTACGAGAGTCTGCAAACGCTTCTGGATCTTCTAAAGAGCCTTGGGAGCGGCTATTTCGCCTTGAGTCATTATCAGTGTCAAGATGCCCTCCAAATCTTCAACTCCATTCCATCTCAACAACGAGAAACACCCTGGGTCCTTGCGCAGATCGGTCGAGCACTCTACGAACAAGCCAACTACGCCGAAGCAGACAAATACTTCGCCCGGATAAGAACCATGGCGCCATCCCGACTCGAAGACATGGAAGTCTACTCGACCATCCTCTGGCACCTCAAACGCGACGTCGACCTCGCCTACCTCGCCCACGAACTCATCGACATCGACCGCCTGCACCCCTCCTCCTGGTGCGCCATCGGCAACTCCTTCTCCCTGCAACGCGACCACGACCAAGCCCTCAAATGCTTCAAACGCGCCACCCAGCTCGACCCCAACTTCGCCTACGCCTTCACGCTGCAGGGCCACGAACACGTCGCCAGCGAAGAATTCGACAAGGCCCTCTCGGCCTACCGCGCCGCCATCGCGGCCGACTCCCGCCACTATAACGCCTGGTACGGCCTCGGGAAGGTGTTTGAAAAACAGGGGAAGTTCGACATCGCCGAACAGCACTACCGCACCGCCGCGGCTATCAATCCCACCAATGCCGTCCTCGTCTGCTGCATCGGCGTCGTGCTGGAGAAACTCAAGAATCCCAAGGCGGCGCTGCTGCAGTATACGCGGGCGTGTGAACTGGCGCCGCGGTCGGCGTTGTCGCGGTTTAAGAAGGCGAGGGTGCTGATGGCGGCGAAGGAGATGCAGCTTGCGCTTGTGGAGTTGCGGGTCTTGAATGATATTGCGCCGGATGAGGCGAATGTGCACTTTTTGTTGGGGAAGCTTTATAAGGGGATGAGGAGGAAGGGGGAGGCGATTCGACATTTTACGGCGGCGTTGAATTTGGATCCGAAGGTACGTGGTATTTCTCTCCGTGTGCTCTGGGGCGAGGGATTGGGGGGGGGGGGGGTTATTGTATGAGGGTTTGGGGAATGTTTGCTGATGAGCGTGTTGGCGGTAGGCGTCGCATTATATCAAGGAGGCGATGGAGCAGATGGAAGATGAGGACGACGAGGGGGATGACATGCAGTAACGTTGCTCTGACGCTGAGCCGAGCCGAGCTCAAGTCGAAGCAGAAGCGTAACGGTTTGGCATTCGCGGACGAGGGAATGAGCGCTCTGGTCCCCGCTTACTTTCTTCTTGGGCCTTCCCCGGAGACGGAGGAAGTGACCGACTTGGAAGAGGGACGGATTAGAGGATTCGCGTTGTGGTTATCGTTTGCATAGCACGGCGTTCTCTGTCTTGTTTCCATGCTGCGAACGCCCCATCCCTCCTATGGAAGAATACCTATGGCATGCAGCGGGGCGTTTCTCTTTTTTCTCTTGGGTTTGCGCTGGGGGCAGGACGAAATGATGGATGGATGGATGGATGGATGGGTTCTATCACGAAGGAATGAACGAAGGGCGGGGCGGTGGGGATGTATAATAGCGGTTTCGGAGAACTTTGTATCCCTGTACTGATAGGATTGAATGGATACATGCATCGGGTTGACATCACTGGAGTTTTGGAATCAAGATTGAAAGTAATGGGTTTGGTTCATGCTATGGGAGACGGATATCTATTGATGCGGAATGAGGCCCCTGGTTGAGGAATCTTGCTACCCCGAATGCAGGTAATGGTGTATGTGACTATCGTGTGAAGGGTATAGGAGGTAGGAAACATCACACCACCCCACTCTAATTCGATGCAACTCTTCCCCGTTTTCGAGTCGGTGCTGCCTACCCGCTGAAATCATTCCACCTAGATGGGTGCAAATGACCAGCTGATTCCCCCTTCGTTTTCTTCTTCAGCAATGTAACGGCGCGCACGCCTCTGCATCCCACTCAACCCTCCCTCTCCTCCCCAAAGCTCCTCTTCCTCCCCGAACCCCGTACACATCTCTGTGCAACTCCCCAGGCCACAACCCCCCCCCTTGCCCCCCGTACGAAGCCATCACAGCACATCTCTAACCTTTCCCGTATCGGCCCCACTCGTCTTCGCAGCCCCATCGGCGTGTAGCTTATTCTGCAATACAACCTCCCGAGGATCTTTAGGGGTCTTGTATCGGATAGACTGCTGGGACGGAAGGTGGGAAGACGAGGGCTTGCGGCCGTGTTGAGCCGCTTGCCCCGCGGGGGTTTGGGTCAGGAGTTGGAGTTCGCGCAGCATGAGGTCGCGGGTAGTGCGGGTGAGGTCGTCGACGTCGGCGGGGGTGAGCCCTTTAGTCGAGATGGGTGGGAGGACTATTCAAACCAACGAATTAACGGATGTCTTTCCCGTAGAACCCCCCTCACCCCCCCCCCAGCAGGAAGACCCCTCCACAAGGACTAAAGGGACAGAAAACCCCATGGAAAAACTCACCCTTCACCGGGATCCTCCCCCCCTCAAACCTTCTCGCGCTCGGACTCATCACCCCCGCATAAACCCCCGCCACAACCGGCACGACCTCCACCTGCGCCTTCACCGCCAGATGAAACGCCCCCTTCTTAAACGGCAGCAACTCCGCCTCCTGCGCATAACTCCTTGTCCCCTCCGGAAAGATAAACACGCTCTGCCCCTCCCGTCTCATCTCCTCCGCCGCCCCATCAAACGCCCTGACCGCCGTCTCCCGGTTCGCGCGGTCAATAAACACCGTCCCGCTGAGCCGCATAAACCACCCGAGAAAGGGCACGCGGGCGAGCGATTTCTTCGCCGTGACGGCGCAGTGCGGCGGGAACACCGCGCCCAGCAAGAGCACGTCGAGTTCGCTCTGGTGGTTCGCGACGAAGACGGCGGGGCGCGTGGCGAGGTGTTGGGCGCCGGCGACGACGTCGAAGCGCACGCCGGTGAGGAGGCGCATGCTCCATTTGAAGGCGCGCGCGACGGTGTGTTGCGTGCTGCGGTGGTGGCCGGCGAGGCGGAGGGCGAGGGCGGCGAGGACGCCGTAGGCGGCGCAGAGGAGGAGGCAGAGGTAGGAGGAGAGGCAGCGGGCGTAGAAGGAGGGGAGGGGGTGGTGGAGGAGGAGGGAGAGGGCGTGGAGGGTAGGGATGGAGAGGAGGGCGAGGAGGAGGAGGAGGAGCGGGTAGAAAAGGAGGGGGTGCATTGGTGGTGGTGGTGTTGTGGGGGTTCGAGGTGAGGGAAATGAAAGGGAGGAGTGGGAGGGAGGGATGGTGGATGTTTGCGAGGGGGCCGCGATGTCGGAAGCCGAGTGCCGAGGCTGGGTGGAGTCGAGTCTGGAGGGAGACGGGTTCGAGCTGGTTATGATCGTAGAATCATGGTCGAGTATGTGGATATGTGTGTAGAGAGCAGTGTATGTCAGGAGCGCCGGGTGATGTTGATGGGGAGGACGGGGTGGGAGGATGATAGGTAGCGTGTGACCGCCCAAGCAAAAACCGACAGTAGCCCCCACACCATCGCCGAGCCCCCGAGGCTCGTTCTTCGGCACAGGCATCATGATGGTGACGCTCCCTGCACGCCAAAATGTCTTTCTTCGGACCTGTTGCTACATACATCGACCTTGCGGATAGCTACCTAGTCACCTTACGCATTCGATGAGATGCTGCATGGCATGCGAAAAGCTGGTCTTTGAGTCCTCCAAATTACTGCTTGGGCTATCAAGCACGCGAGTTCTTACGGCCAATCATGTTAATAGAACTTATGTGACGCCGGGATTCGCATTGCTATTCTCCAGAAAATGTACAGATGTCAAACGAGCATAGAAAGATTGTAGAATTACCACGCTTAACCGCCGGAAAGCATTGCCCGAAACTCTCCGATCTTTCATGCACTGGTCAAATACTTCATCACCTCTTCCCTCTCTGCCACGGGCAACATTTCCAGAACCTGCTTCACCCCCTTCAATCCTCCGTCCTTGTTACCCCTCAGCAATGCAGCCACGTCAAAGGCTACGCCGTCGACCCTCATCGCCTCCACCTTGGCATGCACCGACTTCTTGTTCTCCTCATACCACGTGGCAACTGCCCTGTCATCTGACTCAAACTCCGTGATACCGGTCCAGCTCTGCAGCGTCACCAGGTTCCGCTCACGCGCAGTGGGACCGCGGGTCGACGATGTGGCCATTTTCTTCAGGATCGATTCCTCGTCGAGACGTCGACGCAGACGCCAGTAGAAGAATCTTCGTGCATTCTTCCATTGCAGCGGATGTCTGATGGTGCCCTTAGCTTCCATTCTACCCGCCCGGTCATGGAGGTCTGCAAATTGGAGCGAGATTTGACTATAAACAGGCAACAGAAGCTGTTCCCGCTCGGTCAATTTAACCTTGATGTCCGACTGCTGATCCTGCGAAAGGGACGGATTGGCCAGTGACCGCTTCAGCTGGGCGTATGTAGCATCCAAGCGTGCCATGGTCTCAAGCTGTTTGTCGCGGCGGAATTTGATGTTAACAATGCCTTCAGGCTCAAGTACACCGCCACGAGCGTCTTCGTCCGCGTACATTTCCATACAATCTGGATTGATGGTAGGATCGACGACGACCTAGAGAATGGATCAGTATAGGTCGTTAGAGCATGGGGAAGAATGCTATATATGACTCACCCATGAGCCACCTCGAAGTTCACCAAACGGTGGGATGTATACGAAAATTGGCTGCTCGTATTTCACAAGCGCATCCACGATGAACGATCCATACTTCAAGACTTCGTTATACATGTCCTTTTGACCACCGGAGAAACCACGCCAGTTAGCCAGGATCATCAGCGGTAGTTGCTCGCCAACGTTGAAATCCCGAATAGCCTGTGCGGTCTTGAAGGCGGAATTAGGGTACCAGACACCACCGGCTTCATTCGAGATCTGTTCCGTAGAGTCCGGGTTGGCAGGGTCGGCCGGGGTAACGTTCTCGACAGATCGTGTCTCGACCGCAATCACACCCATGGGAATGCCGCCTAGACGTGCGCGTCCGACAACCACGGTCTTTGCCCACCCGCCAAGAGACTCCTGGAACGAGTCTTTGTCGAACAAGCCCGACAAGAAGCCCTCGTCGTCCTCTTTCCCAGTGATCATACATCTGACGTCAGCACCCTGCTTGGGGGGGTAGTAATCTATACTACGGTCCCAAGGATCGGTATGAGGTGCAATCGGGATAGGGCTGTTCTTCTTGTCTGGTACAAACGACATCCATTCAACAATCTTCGAGACGCCCTCGAAGTCGTCGTTGGCTGTCATGTGGGAAACACCATTCTTGTACATAATCTGCGTGCCACCTAATTGTAGGTTTGAGGTGTAAACTTCGCGACCGAGCACCTTGTTGAGAGCCGGAGCACCAGTCAGAATTATCGGTTGTCCTTCAATCTGGATGGCGCGCTGACCCAAGCGAACAAGATAAGCTCCGATACCTGTCTTTCGTTAGAGTGATTCAACATTTAGACAACCAGGGAAACCCACCAACAGAGCGGCACGTCACTAAAGTAATGGTGAATATGTCTTCGTAAGCCCTCGACGTTGCACCGGCGATAAGTCCAGAACCTTTCAAACATTCAACACCGAGACCATCTTGAGCTCCGATGATAGCAGTGATCTTGTGCCTCTCTTCGCCATCTTCATTGACAGGCTCTGTGATCACGCTTCTAGTCTTACCATCCTCGAAGCGTTTTTTAGTCTCTGGTGTAAGGTAGAGATATTTGAAGCCAGCCTCGGGTTTTGAGACATCATTCCATGCCGCAGAAAAGTGTGGAAGAAGCTCTTCAGCTAGACCGATACGAGCGCCAGAGTTGGCTGAGAGATATATTCTTGGTATGCCCAGCTTTCTTGCGAGTTCCGTGCATTTGAAAAAGAACTTGTCTTCGGTTGGACCGAAGGAGCCTATCTGGTAAGTAATATCGTTGGCGACGATGATGAACCTTCGGCCTCGGGGATATTCAGGGGTCTTGGCCGTTACGAGCCAGCCTACCATCCCGTGCGTGTTCGTTCCCGGCTCTCGTGAAACTTCCGCTAGATTGTCGTTGTCGTCGAGTATGAGCTCGCTGTATTCCATACACTCTCCGGGCTCTGGTCGCTTGTCTAGTAGTGCAGAGTTCTTTGAGACAGCCTTTGACCAGCTGTTCTGGAAGGCTTGACGGAATAACTCAGGGAAGTCGTAGACGAATTGAGTGCCCATCACATGGGCTTTGTACCGCCTGGGTTGCAAGGCCTCCTTGGTCGGATAGGGTGTGGAGACAGGTCTCAAGTGCATGGCGCCTATCTTTGTAGTACCACCGATGCTGTGGAAGATCCACTCGCCACCCTTGTCTGACTTCCTCTCCGCATAGAGTTCGACCTGGATGACATATCCAGAAGTGTTGGTGATCACCACACGTAGTGGATATGGCATCCCTGTCGTTGGTTCTGTGCATATGATACGAATCTCAGCACCAGTGACCCGTAACCGCCATGCTCGCCGACCGAAACGATCCAAGAATCCCGCCAAGGCCTCTTCGACCTCTTCCGGTCGTAGAGGGAAGACCTGAGAAAAGTTGATGAAGATGTGGTTCATGTCAGAGTGATTGTTACCAATAATCTCCAAGGCGTCCAAAATATCGTTCATCAGTCTGTCCGCCTCTGAGATGAGATACTCAGCAGTGGGGATTTCTTCCCGGAGACGTCCAGGCCGTACAACAGCACGCGTGAAATAACGCTTGTCAACGGCCTTTTCTACACCACGCTCAGGGGTCTTTCCAATCGCTTCGTAGACGTGGATGTTCCTGTTTTCGGTGAAGACTGGCTTGATACGGAACTTTGACAGCCGGCCGAGCTCGAGCTGGAAAGCCAGGGCGGGCTCGATATGTCGGATGCTGTCATCCTCTGCATATGTAGGCCCTCTAAAAGTGAAGTAGCCAGGATATGTGCCGTCCTTGTGGCCGCAGATGAACGTCAGTCTACGTACTCTGCGTGCCACCATCTCTTCTTTGTAGTCGGCCACAATTTGGGTGATGCGCTCGAGGATTTCATTGTCATCGGAGGTCTCCGCGTCACGGATGGCAATGTTACAGACGCTGGTGAGTTCGTCATCGTCAACTTTTGGCTGAGCCGGTTTCCTCTTCGCAGCTAACTCAGGAATCAAGCCACCACTAGGGCGCTTCTTTGGACCGACCGATGGGAAGAGCTCCAGCGCTCTCATCAGGTATTCTTCGGCCTCGTCAAGATACTGCACGGGTACAATGACACCCTTCCTTGTTGTTTCGTCCGATCCACGGTTCAGAAGGTAAGACATGTCACTGATAGAGTGAACCTTTTTGAAAGGATTATCGAGGTTTGGAGTACCGGGGGTAGAAGGATGAGATGATGATGGAGGCAGGCCAAATTCGGAAGTTCCAACTCTGCGAAGCACAAAGTCCCAGGAAACCAGGTATGGTGGTTCAGCATCGGTGTGGTACTCGATCGCTTTCAGCGAGTATGCCCTGTATGCACGCCGGATGTAGACCTCAAGCGCTGCCATTGACACCCAAGGATCTTGGTGACCAAAGAACTTTGGTAGGACATCGAAGACCGTGTACTTCGAATCCACCACTTCCTTCAGTACATCAAAATCGGGTTCTCGGTGATCCCATCCCGTCTCGCCGTACCTCGATTCCGTCACGGCGGAGCGAAGGATATGCTCCATCTGCGACTGGCGTTCTTCGAGTGACGGTAATGCGCACTGGATAAGGACTTCCCGAGCTTTCAAGGCAACCTTTGTAGTAGCTCTGGATTCTAGCTCGGTAAGCCTTTTCAAAGAAGGTCTGAAATACTTTGCGATATTGCCCGCATTTGGCTTGTTGGGCCGGTACATCTCCATGATAGCAAGGATGAGGTTATTTTTCGCACCGATTCTGCTGTGTGAGAGTACCATTTGTACAACCTGGAAGATGTCGTCCTTGTGCTCTTCCCTGAGCTTCAGAATGACACCCTCATCACGGGCGCCGCGACCGGAGAAAAGCTTTTCCACGCTGTAATACTGATCGAGGAGGTCTGAAAAGACTCTGAATTCATTCACTTTGAGACCCTCGTCGTAACGTTTCATGACTTCAATTAACGGTGCCAACGCAGACTTCAGCTGTTCGGCGTCCTTAGGGCTGACATTGTCGTCAAGGAATCTAGACAGCGCTTTAGCCAGCTGCTTGGCAGGGAATTCGGTCTTCCGTTGCCTTGAACGCTCTATGATTGATGTGAACTGAGCTTCTAGCTTTTGAGGCATGCGACCGTGCAAAGCAGAGAACTGCGCGTTCCACTCGCCATAGGGTAAGTCTTGATCGCGGAGCACTTCGATGAGTTCGTTGAGTGTTGAAGCCATGATGACCTGGTTGTCGAATCCTTGCAGAATGTTTACCAAGATGCCATGTAAGAGGGAGAACCGCTGAGGTGGTTTGGTCCCTACAACTTGCGGCGGACCAACATCTGGAAGTTGTCCGGAGAACGGCTGCGCATGCTTGACTCTGGAAGGATCGTCCAAAGTGAGTATTCCAAGAATGTCGCCGGCCTCGAGCGTAGCCCCGGGTTGTTTAATGAGCTGCACAATACCATCTTCTTGAGTAATGAGCGGCATGTACATCTTCATGACTTCCACCTCGGCAAAGGCTTGTCCCTTCTTAACGTGTTCGCCGTTCTCCACAGTGAACTTGACAAGCTTACCGGGACTCGGTGTGCGCAGCTGAGTGGGATCGTTTTCCTGTTCGAGAAGACATGTCTTACTATCCACGCTGACTCGGGTTGCACCGACCTCTTCCTTCCAGTAGACGCTGTGGCTCCTTCCGTTGAGCAAAATGAGAAGACCTCCATCGGCAAGTGCTCTTACGCCAACAGCGCATTTGGAGCCATTGATGAATAGATGATAGCTGTCAAGACTGGACCGCGTTGCGGTGAACTTGTATCGAGTGCCTTCGTAGATGAAATCGATTGGGAACACTGTCTTAAGCACGTCCTTTGAGGGTACCTGACCTTTTTCTAGACTTGTTCTGTACTCTGAAATGCAGCCTTCGCTAGCAACATGTGCCTTGGTGATAGCGCCACATACCACAGCAAGCATGGGGTCGGGCCTCTCAGCTGTGAGCTTGTTAGATATCAGCTCATCCAACCATCCAGTTGTAATAGTGTTGCCTTCGAATGCTGGTGTTTCGAGCAGTTTGATAAGGTACTCTACAGTCGTTCGGAAGTCACCGCGGATACTCAGCTCTTTCAGCGCTACAACCATGTGTTTCCTTGAAGCCGATCGGTTTTCGCCGTACGCAAAGATGTGACCAAACTGGCTGTCGGAGAAGCTATGGATACCACCTTGCGTACCGACGGAGAAGTATCCCCACACGTTCGAGCTACTTCGGAAATTAAGTTCGTGCATCATGCCGCTTGAGGGCTTGAAGCCCTCGCCCGGGTCTTCCGAGGTGATTCGACATGCGGTGGTGTGTCCTTTTGGCGTTGGTCTCCGGTGTCTCTTTAGGCTGTCTTCGTTTGAGAGATCAAAGTCGATCTCTGTCGACGACATGGGATCGGCACCGTAAAGCAACCGAATATCGCGAATCCGATGAAGCGGGAGACCCATTGCAATCTGTAGCTGTGCAGCAGGTAAATTTACACCACTAACCATTTCGGTTGTCGGGTGCTCGACTTGCAATCTCGGATTCAATTCTAGGAAGTAAAACTTGTCATCGGCGTGAGAGTAGAGGTATTCCACCGTTCCAGCCGAAACATAGCCGACCAACTTGCCCAGACTGACAGCAGCCTTTTCCATAGCTTGGAAGGTTCCTGGTTTCGCGATTGTGACGGGTGCCTCTTCGATGATCTTTTGATGCCGCCGTTGGACCGAGCAATCTCTGCCGAACAAGGAGATGTTGTTCCCATACTCATCGGCTAGTAGTTGAACTTCTAAATGCCTTGCGTTTCCGGCCAACTTCATGATGAATATAGGAGAACCCGGTATCTCACTCGCCGCTGCATTGTACAGTGCTGTGAAGTTTTCCTCGTTGTCGACTTTTCGGATGCCCTTACCACCACCACCTTCTGAGGCTTTGACCATTACCGGAAATCCGATTTTTCGAGCCATCTCTAGACCCTCCTGTGGTGAGTGCGTACAACCCTTGTCGTAGACATCGTCGTCCACCGCCACGATCCCATTCTCGTCTATCGTCACCTGATCCACACCTTCGCCGGACCAGGGTATGCAGGGTACTTTCGCATGCTGTGCAACTATAGTTGATGAGATCTTATCACCCAGTGACCGCATAGCTGACCCTGGAGGACCGATAAAGATGATTTTCTTAGGTGATGCTGCTAAGGACTCTGGGAGTTTTGGGTTTTCCGAAGCATGACCCCTACCCAACAGTCAGCCGTATCCAAAAAGAGCGACATTCCGCAACTCACCATCCGGCCCAAACGGCGTGCACGTTCATTCGTTCAGCAACATCGACAATGAGCTCAACGTTTGCATAGTTGTTGTTGTTGGTCCCTCCCGGGACCTACGAATTGACGATTAGCATCTCTAGAAACCAAAGCCGTTGCCTCCCATTCCCATAGTCCACCAGGCAAGATTCAGAATGCTTTTCTTGAAGAGATTCTGGCTCACCTCAACGTATCGATCCGCCATTCGAATGTAGTCCGCATTTGCCTGCAAGTCCTCGGGGGTGGCCATCACAGTGAACTGGATGGCCCGCTCGTCGCCGAAAGTCTCGTAAGCCCATTTTCGGACGGATCTAATCTCTTTGACTGCGGCAATTCCGTTGTTGGCAATAAGTACCTAGTTGACACCGGTCAGCTGACCACAATGGATGTAGGCGCCCCTGAACCGTAGAGTCTCACTGAGGTGATCACTGTGTGCCCATCGTTCTCTGCGACAAATTTCGTTACCGGACCGGCCTCGGCGACGCCAAGGTGGTTTCCGCCTATGAAGTGAGCTGCAAGGTTGTGTTTCGCTGCGTAAGAGCTCCCATGACCGTTGGCCGTGGAACCTTTCACGCCGTTGGTCTTGAATGCTCCGTTGGGGGCTCCATCCACCTGTGAGGGCGCCATGGTGGCGAGTCGAGCGGTGGAAATCGCGAAAAGTATCTGGTCGTGAAAATGGTGTTCTGTAGGTGTGGGGAAGGTGAGCAGAGGGTGAAAGTCTATGCCATAAACTTTGTTCGCTATAAGCGACCTTGCAGCTTCACGATAACGGCTGCACGATCAAGAAGCGCTATGAATCATGAACCATGAACCATGAATCATGCAACGCCGTCCGTCTGTCCCCAGCAAGGCCACGAGTGAGAGTGGTGAGGAAGAGGAATGGGTTACAGTTGTAGGAGGAGGAAAGAATGATGATTAAGATGTCATGGTGATGGGAGTGGGGCGTCGGTCAAGGAGTTCGATGGTGGGATTGCCGGAGCTTTGAGGCGTGGAGCTGTTGAGCCGAACTAGATTGATGCATCGGTGATCCTACACTCTTCCCGTTTTCCGGAACAAAAGCGTGTTCCACAATTGGCAAAGCGACGGAAAGACTTGTCGAGCAATGCAGTCAGACTCCGGAGTCAGATTTACAACTCCGGCCGCTCGCCATGGACGAGTACAATAGCGACAGCTATCTTCTCCATCAAGCCAGCGCGCAAGATTTCTCGGATTTCTCGGATTTCTCGAATTTCTCGAATTTCTCGATTTTGTCTTGTCGTGAAGATGGCATCTAGTTGTTGGGAGAGGGTCCATTCACACATGCGGAGAAGACCTTCTGACGTATTTCCGGTACGGCGGCCGACGTTGGTGCCTTGCTAGCAGGCATTCGACACGGCACTAAGGTAAGTGGTTGGGTCGCGCTACCACCAAAAGAGGGACGACGCAAGATCAAAGATGCGAGCGTCGGAGAGTCTAAAGGGACGGCGTCCAGCTCTCCCTTCACAGCCTGACCGTTACACCGAGCATGCAGCAGGGAGGAACAAGGCAACAGAAATATCGGCCTGAAGACAAGCGGATTCTGACGCTGACGGGCCCGGAGCTCGTCCGCTTTCCAACGCCATCTCGGGGTAAGACTACGTCGATGCTGGCGCTCATGTAAAACGCCTCGGACACCTGGAAATGACAGCTTTTGCCATGGACCAAATCTGCCTGCATCTTGATGCGACGGCTACGACGAAGCCAAGACGAAAAGGTAATCTACCGATAACTGTCATCTTTCCTGAGTATATATCCTGTCGAATCCGCGTTTAGAGCAAAGCTCGGTAAGGGTGCTGCATGCTGCATTGAATCGATCAAACGGGCGGCTGCATCATTCTTGGTGTTGCACATGCAGGGTAGACATTGCCTGCGCTGAACAGAGCCCTCGAGAAGCGGAGGAGTCTACGGGCAGGCGTTGGGTGAAAATAAGTGGCAGGTCCAAGTGAAGGCATCCGGGCGGCCTCCAGCAACGAATCAACGACGGAATTTCATTATCTGGGAACTTTTGCTACTGCGGAATACAGAGCGCAATGGCTTGTGGAACTGTACAGAACCTACATCGTTAAGATCTGCGGTCGGCGCTTTATTAGGGAAGGGATCACGCTGTCGCAACTGCCATTGTTTTGAGCCTGCTGACGGGAACCACCGGCGGGAGAAATCGCACTGTTTTGCAGAAAAGGTGTATAGAATCTATAACGAAACAACCACTGACGCACAAGTTGACAAACATCTTTGGCAATATTTCCATCAACTATATCTCCGCCTTGATCTTTGACAATGACGCAGACTGAGACACAGCTATTCCCACCCAAATGCCTTTTATCGCCTCCAGCGCTCCTACAGCCTCAAAATACCACCTCAACCTACGGCTTCAACTGGACATCCTCTGGCCCCGTCTCAGACACTAACTTTGTTGCCTTCAATGCCATGACTCTCAGCGCTCCTGCTGATTACTCTTCTTCAATTAAGTTACCTGAGAGGCCTCTAAATGCAGACCCACGTTACATCCATACCACCGGCGGCGGCATGTGTGCGTATGCCGGCGCACCAAATCCCTAATCACACATCTCAAATCCTGAACGAGAATACGATCTCAATTTGTGGTCGCTGGATGAGCCGGGCAGACTGAACTGTTATGAGGTAACGTTAAAGTTATTCCATCATCAGCGGTGGACGGGGCATCAAACGACAAGTAGGGGAAAGTTGCATGGGATATTAGAGGAAGGGAGCGAGAGTCAGAAGTTTACGGTAGACATTCAGCGTTCTGCAAGATGTAACCGTAAGGATGAGAGGATGATGGAGGACTTGAGGAGGGCTTGGCCGGAGGGTACAGTGTTGATTAAGGGAGGTGTTTAATGACGGTGACGGCGTGGGAGAAGAAAGTTGCATGATATCATTTTATTAAGAGAAAATCACAATCCTCATTCTCATTCCGCCTCCACCTTCTCCGCCCACCTGAAATTTCACGCCAATCCCTCAGATCCATATCAAGTATTGCCAATCTCCGCAAACGTCTTCACTCCTTGGTGATGACAATAGCTCTGACCTCAATACTCTGCCGGTGTGGGGTGTCCGGTGTTGCGTCCGGGTGCGTAAAAGATGCGTGCGGACAGACTGTAACCGAAGTAAGCAGAACATCCAGCTAAAGACGGTCAATACCAACAACGCCTAGGACCTCCACTTACACTTCGGCCCGTCCTTGGGATCGGAGTCGAAACTCAAAAAGAGCGCGACTTCTTCAGGCTTCATCTTGTCGAACCAATACCACCGCTGACCCTCATTGTACCGGAGATAATACACCTCGCCGACGTATTGCACCGACACACGATCGGCGGCGATCAGGTCGGACTGCTGGATGGAAGAATAGTCGCAGAATGCCAGGGGAGAATCTTCGACTACGTTCAGGGGCCTCCATACACTGCGGAAGTATCATAAGCTTGTGTGTTCCACTGGTTTGATTCTTCGAGGGGTCTTCGTCTTACTTGACGATCCGAACGCGCCAGGTGCCATCAAGGTATTGCTCGGCTTCGCTCGCCGTCATATGTCTCCTCGCTCTCCTCAAGCCTCCTTCGAGTGTCTGGTCTTGACGCTTATTAGCCCCCATCGTCCACCGCGTAAGGGCGGGGCGACCCTGACTACTCACCAACGTGGGGGCTGGCGGTCGAAGTATCCGGCTTGATTCTCGTGCCGATTTCGTGTTCCGCTCCACCCCATTCGGCGCTGTCGCCAGTTTGTCGGTACTGGGATTCCATGTCAGTGATTTTACACGCACTAACACCCTCCCGCTCTCGCCGCGCTGAGGGGGGTTCGGTACCCTATAAGCGTAGCAGAAGACGCGCTCGGCGTTGAACCTGTCTTGGAGCCACGAGGTTGTCGTCACGAGGTAGTCCTGTGTGTGGTCCTCGGCGCCGGGGTCTATACTCAATGGTACGTTGGACGGGTGTTTGACGAGCTCGAAGCCGTTTTTTTCCACCTTGAGCTTCTGTTCTCGGCCCCGGAGGTCGTGGACGACTTGTTTGTGGGTGCAGTATTTCAGGTTCGTTCGCATTTGTTCTTGCGCCGGTTCGAGGGGGCCGGAAATGTAGTAGGGTTTGTCCTCGTCCCATTTTGGTGAATCTTCTATGTATACGAACTTGGTTGGGAGGGAGGGAAGATCACGGAACGCTAACAAGCCTTGCTCCATGATGGTGGTTGAAAGAGGAACTACACGGGGATGCTGGGCCAGATGTTGAGGGGGCTCGTCAGATCTGGGGAGGAATGGGATACTGGGTTTTGCGGGGTTTGGAGGGGGAAAACGACACTGATATATACCTTTCACAACTGCGGCGCAGACATGTCAGCTTGCTGAACAGACTACCGATTACTCAACGCCATGGCTATGTTGTCCGACTTCCATCGTTATATGTACGACTCCAACCGTTTACTTAGAGCAGGAGCAACAACTCGGCTGCCAATGACAAAATGTCACGGAACGTTGTTACATCAAATTACATCTGGAAAGCGAAGGCCAGTTTGATCGAGATTCTCACATGAATGAAGCTATCTACACGAGCCAAGATACAAAACATCATGGAGATAACCCCAAAAGGAGCGATCATGAGAACCCAATCCCCCAACTTTCACCACCACCCCAAGCAATCCACCGCCACCTCGACTTCACCACCACCAATCCAAGCTACCAACCGCCACCTAGACCTCTACTGAAGTCGTAAGCACTACCCGACCAAGGAAGAGGGAAAACATGGAGTGCGGCCACTCACCCTCTGATCTTGTCATGGATGGAAGGGCGAATTTAACCGCCAAGGCCACCCTTGTCGTCGGCCTCAACACGGAGTCTGATAAGGCCCTGGGCGGTCTCGGCCTCGTTGACGTTGTCAACCTGGGCGGGAACGGCCAAGAAGGCCTTCCACGGCTGGGCCTTGACGGCGGTTTGGGCTTGCTGGGTGGGCTTCATGATTGCGATAGATCTGTAGAGAAAGGCAGTGGGTTTAGTTGGGGGAATCGAAGGCTGGAGAATTGGACTCCGGGGGGGGGGGAACTGACTTGGGTTTTCGGTTGTGGTGTTATTGGTATTTGCTTCTGGTTCTGTGGGACTGATGGTTTCTTTCGAGGTGTTCAATGGGGTCTTTTATATCCATCTCGGTCTGGTTCTCGGCTGAGGACGAACCTCCGCGATGGTTACACACCCCCGCGATGGTCACACGTCCCCGCACGTTTGTGTTACTTGTACGGTGGGGCAAGCAGCACCTTCGAGGGGCATGCGAATCCTTCGCGCTGTTGACACAATCCTTCGAGTTGCACAAATGCAATCCTTCGAGTTATATGCATTCCTTCGAGTTGGATGCAATCCTTCGCGCGTGCTTTAATGCGTTCGTACCAATGATCCAGCTTAGTCACGGCCAGCGCGCTTAGTGCTTACAGGCTAAGACCCTCAGCGCGACGACTAACGTGCCGTGCGTGTTGGAGGTCGTATAAAACACAATAGGTTCAATTCCTATTGGCGCTACTTTTGTGGTCTAAGTGTGTTTTTACGACCTTTCTGTGCGTGCGCCGCTAGCGTGCCCCCCACGGTTCTCGGAACGCTCGGGAGCGGCTGCGGCAGCCGAAGCTTATTTGCATCATTAGCGTGATGACGTAATCTCCGTGACGGCTGATGGGCGTAAGAACAACCACAATGCCCTCGGCCCATACGGCATGCGTCACAACAGCAAGCGCTTTCGCGATCTCTCTGTCAACGGACAATCTCGCTTTGTGGCATTCCTCCTTAGCTGTACCTTTCTCCACGGCGGATGGAAATGGTATAGTACAGGTTACATCGCATATGCATGCTAAACTCCACACTCCGTCTCATCCCAGTCCTTCCAAACATCCTCCTAAATGCTGACCATGGCGCTCGTGTATCCTTAGTCACCAACATGACACGAAAGTATCCAGATCCTTTCAACAGGTTGCACCGATCGTGGCGCTTCAATTGGGCCTCCCGAGCATCGATGAAGTACTTCGGACGCGGCGTTGATGAACTGTCACCTGCGGGTCTCCTGGTCCCCCCTTGGTGAGAAACAGACGGTCGAGAACAAGGACCCTGCTGGCGACAATCACGAGGTTCTGTGCGACCGAAAAACTGGCCGAAGTGAGTGCCTGCAGGCTGCAAGTGAGATTGGAAAGCGCTGTGCACGCGGGCTGCAACTATAGGTCTGAGGGGACGGAGAACAGCTTCACCGACTCCTCACGAGCTATTACCTTTCCGCCATGTTGGCCCTCTTGCCGCCGGATACTGGAGAAGACAGGTTACCCTACTGTTTCTGGGGTCCTCCACCAACAGGCGCAGCAGCTTTCACATGATCTCGATCTCAACCGACGCCTAATTGAACTCCAACACGCAGCCCGTACAAGGTCTCTGAGGAGGCTTTGTCCCCTAATGCATCACCAACAGTAATCGGCCTGATCGAGACTCCTCGGCAAGAACACTGGGACATGATCTCCGGGGTCAATGGATTCGCTTTCTTCAGCTGGTGCTTTTGATATGCTTATTCCGCTGAATTGAGTTTAGAGCACACCCTCATCGACCATCCAACACTGAGCAACATTGATCGTGGCTCCTGTCGATCAAAACACTGAAACGAAACCCCAGAGTCTCCTTCACCGCTCTTTACCCCCTGCCCCACGATGCCTCGCCCTCACACAGGGATGCCAACCTCTAGTCCTTGTTCGTCATGACCATCAACCGGACCTCGATACTCTCTCTTGGCGGAGCAGTCGCGGTCGCCTTGGGATTATCGAAAGCCGCGTGTGGCGGCCCCGCTGCGGACAGTTCAGTATGTGGAAGAAGCATCTTGCTGCAAAGACTTCTCGAAACGTACCAGGATGAGTGGGATCCCATTCCGAGTCCCACGTGACGAACACCAAGGCCTCGTCGCAAGACTGGTCGGACAGCCAATACCAGCGGTGTTCTGGCCGGTATTTCAGATACAGGCCTTCGCCGATGTGGTCGGCGTGGATCTTGTCGCACTCGACCATGTCGGCGTTGTCGACGGATTGCCGGTCGCAGAGGGCGAGGGGCGAGTCCTCGACCACGGGTATGAGGGGCCTCCAAACACTGGTGGCGGTCAGATGAGAGTACATTGCTGTCATGCTCTCGGGGTGATGTGTACTCACTTGACAAACCGGATCCTCCAAGTCCCATCATCGTACTTCTGGAGCTCATCCTTGCCCAAATACCTCCTCAGCCTCGCATCACCTCCATTCGGAGAATCATCTATTTCCCATCAGCGCCTCCTGCTCACAGCCGGGGAAAACCCCTCCCATGGTGAATCGACCCACCAAAATGCACCACATGCGCCGGATTCAGCGCGTTGGACCGCTCCGGCTTCGTGTAGTCGTACACATTAATCTGTTTCTTCCCCGTAGACTTCCGATACTGCTCCATCATCAGACCCCCATCCCATCCTATTCCCCCCGCCTCCCCCGGGGTTGGCGAAATAATTCAGAACTCACCCGCCAGTCGAAACAAATGACCTCCTCCCCGCCCAACTGCTCCTGCACCATCCCAATCGTCTCCTCCAGATACGCCTGCAATTTCCCATTCCCCTCCGCCTCGCCGCAGTCCTTTCCCTGCAGCGCGTGCAGCGACGGGTAGCGCACATACTTGAAGCCCGTCGTTTCGTAGCCCAAAGTCAGGTCGGCTGCGGAGCGCAGGTCGCGCACGCGGATGTGGTGGCGCTCTTCGAACTCGCAGTTTGATTTCGGGAGGTGCGCGGGGGTTTCGCGCCAGACTTCGAAGGGTTTTTCGGTTTCGTACAGCGGGAGGTCGGCGAGGAAGTGGAAGGAGATGGAGGGGAGGTCGTTGCGGGAAGAGGAGAGGGAGGTGGAGTCGGTGCTAGAGACGGACATTTTCGGTGGGTTTTTGGGGGATGGGGGGGGGTGCTGAGGCGATTGTGGGAGGGACGCTGAAGGCTGGAGTTTGGGGATGGAGGATAGATGGTTGGGGATGGGGATGCTCGTGGACTGGGACTGGAGGTTGGGAAATATGGGAGGACGGGGGTGGTCAGCGTTCAGCGTTCATGCTGCATCTCACTCACCCCGGGGCCCCAAGCCCCACATTCGGTGCATGGAACTGCGCCGTAGTCGTACGGCACGTGAAATGTGCATGGGTGGGCTTCTAGCCCCACTCGAAGTGTTGGAATGGAGTAGCGGGGCAGTGCTTACAGTAAGGTAATCAAGGCGGACACCAGCGGCGACCCGTGCCAACCCTAGCTTGGCTTTTCCACGCTGAAATCTCCCATCAGGTATGGAGGTGTCCTTGATCGCTGCGGATTTTGCCAAAGGTGTGTTGCTTTGCCGTGATGTTGTTTCTTTTCTCGACGCCGCGGCGCTGCGTCACTGATTGTCACAAGAGAGAACGACTGTTACTTCGATATGTACACCAGGAGTTAACCCCTGCATATGAACATAGCCTAGATAGCTGATTAAATTAAACATTTTATCCCAAGGAGCCCTAAGCCTAGCCCTTCGCGTCTAGAGTATGGAGCTCATCACTGGCCCCTTTTTTCCCATCCAACAGTCCCTGCTCCGTGTGGTGTCCACGATCTAAGCTTACCTTCCTGACAAAGAAGCTGCCCACCAACGCAACCGCGCATAGCCCGCACATAACAGCATAGACAACCTTTAATGAGTCCGCATACGCCTGTATGAGCGCCCTCTTCTCAACTCCGTCCGGCAGCGTTCGGATCCACGGCACCAATCCAGCCGCATCTTTGGAGTACTCGGCCGCGTTAGCCGCCAGCGACGGCACTTTCAGCAAACGCTGCTTCATCTGGTTCTGAAACGTGACGCCGCAGATGGCGACGCCGACACACTGGCCCAGGCAGCGGAAGAAGACGAACATGGTGACTGCGAAAGCCATGCTGCTATCTTCCGACGCCGTCTGGTTAATGAACGAGAGGGACGTGTAGAGGAAACCGAGGCCTATACCCGCAACTAGAGTGAGGAAGATCCATTGCACCGTTGTGGTGTTGACGTCTAGTAAGCACGTCACACCGCACCCAATGGTGGCAGCGAGCCAGCCCACCCAGGTCACGGCGCGGAAATCGCCGGTCTTGGTTATGATGATTCCGGATATGATCGAGACGGGAGCGACAGTGAAGGTGGCTGGGAAAAGAGCTACTCCGGCAAGGATCGGGTTGTATCCCTTCACCACTTCGTAATAGAGAGGTAGGAAGTAGAGCGCACCGTAGACGATCAAGGCGTTGATGAATGTGGCGAATAGCGAGTAGGCCATGTTGTAGCTGCTGAGAAGATCGAGCCGTAACGTCGGTTCCGATGCTACGTATTTCTCGTAGACACAGAATCCAACGACGCCAGCCACGCCAAGCAGTAGGGGAACGATGGTCTGCCACGCTCCCCAGGGGTATTGGACACCGCCCCAAGTCACGGGGATGAGGAAGCTGGTCGTGGCGGCGATAAAAATGGCATTGCCGAGCCAGTCGACACGCTTGAATTTCTGCATTGTTGAGCCGGGAATCGTCCTGAGTCTCATGAAGAGGGGGACCATAACTAATGCGATGCCAGCGAAGGGTAGGTTAATCCAGAAGATCCATCTCTGAGTCGTTTGCAATCGTTAGCATCAATACGACAAAATGCACTATTGATTGTCCTAAGACCAGAGACCTCTTAAAGTACTCATTCAGCGACTCATGCTTTCTGGTAAAGTACGCGTTGAAAAGGTAACGATAGCCTTACATTTCAACGCCATGTACATGGAGTATGTAACTTCGTCTCAAGCGCTTCATCTCATCTCGTCCAAGGATAGTGGTAGAAAGACTCACCCAGCTGGTTTCATATGACAACGCACCTCCAATGACTGGACCTGACACCGAACCAAGTGCCCAGATCCCTCCAATTATGCCGAAATAAGTTCCGCGCAGCCGCATGGGTACGAGATCAGTAATGATGATATCGTTAAGCAAAATAACCCCACCGCCCCCGACGCCTTGGATTGTGCGGCCAAGAAGCATGACAATGTAGTTCTGTGCTAGACTCGAGATCACGATGCCAGCAGTAAAGAACACAATGCAGAATAGCAGCGTTGGCATGCGGCCGAATATGTGCGACAACGCTCCCATCGGGAGTAAAAAGATGGTCGAACTTAGTAGAAAGCTGGTTCCGGTCCAGAAGGCTTCGATTGCAGTGCCATGAAGGGCAGCTGCCATGGTCTAGAGAAGGAGTCAAATCATTTATCAGAGAGGCATTAAAAACGGCGTAAAGAACGACATTATGCATGGAAGAAAAGATAGATACAGTGAGGAGGGTGCCGAATTGACGAACCGGCAATGCAACTGATACAGACGTGCCATCCAACGCGACCATCATAGCAAGAATAGCGAGTGACGCGAATGCCATGTAGAAGCGATACCCCGGCTTGAAGCTGCCGCTGCCACCAGCAGCATCGGCAGCATCGGCAGCACCACGGATCCGAGGAACTCCATAGATGGCATCATATCTGCTCCCCCTCTTTTGTTCGTACGTGAAGTCGTCCTTAATAGTTCTGACTTCCTCAACCTCTTCGACGTTGGTCTGCAGTATCAGAGTGGATGAAGACGCCAAGAAGCTATGCTGAATTGGGTTAAAATCCATAGTGGC
Organism: Umbilicaria muhlenbergii; assembly: GCA_000611775.1. Classification (NCBI taxonomy): domain Eukaryota; kingdom Fungi; phylum Ascomycota; class Lecanoromycetes; order Umbilicariales; family Umbilicariaceae; genus Umbilicaria; species Umbilicaria muhlenbergii. The sequence continues at coordinate 1,860,493 of KK106982.1, forward strand.
ACAAAGGGCATGGATGGCATCGGACGGGGGAGAGGAGGAATGGATTGATGGTCAGGTCAAAACCAAGTTGTCTTTGAAAGGGAAACATGTTATGTGAGGTGCACTTGCACACAGCAAGGACCGAGAAAGTGAGAAGCATCAAAAATGAACTGGGCTGAGGAGGCCGGACGGCGTAGCTGTTGCTCCGCCGGCCCATCTCACCGAGTAAGGACGCAATTGAAGGACCAGGCGGCTCTGACAAACGAAGGCTACGAAGAAAGCAGCACCAGGCACCACCAAAATAGCTGTTGATGTCAGCGTGGAGACACTCGCCAACATCTCGGCAACTGAAAGAGGCGATGTGAAGGTGTGCTGGGAACCAACAGTCCGATCTGGAGGCGGGCTTGATGCCGGATCCAGCGCGCGATGGCTTCCAGCTGATGTAACCCTCGCTCCGACTCAGCTGACGGTAGGTACTAGTACTCGTCCTCTACCGGTCCGGAGAAGTGCTTCAGGGCGGAGTAGCAGGAACAGGACCTCGGTGTAATCAACCTGCTAACCCAGTTTAGACTTTTGCCGGCCACGAGGTTATGAGCCGACAACCGAGATTCCGCAATCCCAGTGTCCGACCCGTAACCGCCCACGCCATCTCACCATCTCACTCTTTCTAATCAACCCCACGCGCCGCAACCTGATTTCGCAAAACATGCTGGCATCGGCTTGTTTTCCCTAGATGAGGCATGCTATTTCCACGTGTGCCTGCAGGTCTCAAACACGTAATCCTGCGGTACCCCAAGACGCCCACCGTTTTGGGTCATGTCGGCCGTGTTCCTCGGGCTCCGACCTCTACGGAGACGGAAGGCGTAGTCATGGCCTGACGCTCTGAGCCTGGGTCTAGGTGAGGGTCAGTAAGAATATACGTTCTCGGCTGTTGATTCTTGTGAGCTCAACTTGTGGATTCAGCTTCGGCGCTCAGGGTGACTAATTTTCAGTCTTACTATCTCACTGCTTTGCCGTACGCCATCGTTTGAAGGAAATACGCTGTTGGTTGCGTTTCGAAGATCTCTTTAGCTGTTAAGGCTACTGTTGCTGTTCGTGAGCTTTGACTGTCAGCTCCAGTTCGCCTTGTCTCGAAACGTCTTGTCTCAAACTGCCTTGTCTCGAAAGTGTAGGCCGGCGTGTGGATGCACGTCCCGGCCTTTACATTCCCGTTGGCTCGGACATATCGTGGAATGGATTGGTCCATTTGATTCTAGGCATCAGAGATCTTGACGTCAAAGAGTATTCAATATCCCTTCTGCTCCATGAGCTTGTCCAACATCGGCTCCACTTTCTTAGCCACCAACATCCCTAACTCCACGTTTTGCAAGAAAACCCCTGCATACCCGTCTTTACCGGGTTTCCTTAGTTTTTCTCTCTATTGTGACCATGCCGAATTCCACGTGCCGTATGTGGCGGAGGTTTTTGTTTCGCGCCGTGTGCCTGCTTTCTACTAATCAGCCTACGTTACGGCAAAGAAGTCCACAAGGGTCTTGGGTAGGCTTTCGGCTTCCCTGGACAAATGAAGCCTACTCAGGCCATCTTCCGATTCAATAGCCGTGGGAGGATTTTGCCCGGGTGCTCGTAGGTCAAGGGTCAATATTGCAAGCCACAGGAAGGCAAAAAGACTCTAGAAAAGTCATGGAATTTGAAGGAATACCACCAGCCGCACAGCCCTCTTCTAGATCCCAAACCCATGGGGGAGTGGACGAGCCAATGGCAGGTTGTGTCTCACCTTTTGAGTCACAGCCTATGGTAGAGAAAGAGCCAATAAGGGACGACGGAGATGTTCGTAGGATGGCTGAGGTGAGCATTTGTTATGAAATATTCCAGGCACAGCCTTCAAGCTGAATCCTCTCAGTCATGGTGCCACTTAATTTAGCAGGTTAATGTAACCCTAAGTTTATTGGTTGTTGCCTTTTAGCGAACCGTATGAAGAGAACAGCTGATAGGAGAGTATCAACTTCACTTAAGCATAAAATGCCCAGCAATGCTCTCGATCTCATAAAGGCAAGCATGTATAGATATATGGCATGAGCTCCCCTTTTTTGCATATTGTTCCAACGATCAGTCAAACTCCCATAATGGAGCGAGATTACTCAGCGTCGTCGAGCAGTGGTGATTCGAATGGGGAACCACTTCCTCAGTCGATGTCGAGCCAGTCTCCCCTCTCTTGGAGTGATGAGGAGTTCCCTGGACGAATGGTGGCAGATCCATCTGTCATTTGTGGCATGGCCGGTCGATTCCCAGGAGCTACCAGCACGAGTCAGCTTTGGAAAGTCCTGGCCGAGAAAAGGGACCTTCAGAGGAAGATACCAGAAGACCGTTTCAACGTGAATGCCTATTATCATCCGCAGGGTACCAACAAGGGGACAGTATGTACAGCTCTCTCTGAAGCCCCAAGCTTCTGACGGCATTTAGACAAATGTGAAACACGGATACTTCCTCGACCAAGGCCTTGATCTTTTCGATAATGAATTCTTTCGCATCTCGGGCAAAGAGGCTGAGTCGATGGATCCGCAGCAAAGGTTATTGTTAGAGGTGGTATATGAAGCATTAGAAGACGGTGAGTCCAAGTTCTGAAGCCCCTGCCATGTCGGACTTGGCTCAAGTCGTACCTTTAGCCGGCATTACTCTTGATGAGATCAGCGGCACTCGAACATCAGTGTATTGCGGTTCCTTTTCAAACGATTACAATGCATTAATGACCAAGGACCTCGCACAGTACCCCCGGTATGCCGCGACCGGAGTGGGCAACGCTGTCTTGTCAAATCGAATTTCATACTACTACAATCTCCACGGGCCAAGCTTAACCATTGACACTGCATGCTCTTCTTCCTTGGTCTGTTTCCATTTAGGTAATACGTCGCTTCAAAGTCATGAATCAGACATTTCCATTGTGGCAGGGTCGGCACTTCATTTCGAACCCAACTACTTTGTTACCTTGGCTGACTTTGGAATGCTGTCGAGCGATGGCCGTTGCCGCACATTTGATGCTGATGGTACTGGTTATGCCCGTGGCGAAGGCGTCTGTGCTGTCGTTTTGAAGCGGAGAAGCGACGCGGAAGCAGCGCGGGACCCAATCAAGGCAGTTGTACGTGGGACGGGTTCAAACCATGACGGTCTGAAAAACGGTTTGACAATCCCAAATGGGGAACAACAAGCGCGGCTTGTGAGGCAAACCTATAAGGAGGCCGGGCTCGACACGGCTGACACTCAGTACTTTGAGGTAAGTCATCGGCCATGCCTTACCAATTGAGAACAAGCTGACAGCTTGGAAGGCACATGGTACAGGCACAAAGATCGGAGATCCTATAGAAGCGAAAGCTATAGGATCTATCTTCGCATCAGATCGAGGCGAGCCACTCATCGTTGGCTCAATTAAATCGAACCTGGGGCATCTTGAGGGTGCTTCAGGTTTGGCCGGTATAATCAAAGCAACTATGTGTGTCGAATCAGCCAAAATTCTGCCCAACATGCACTTCCACAAACCAAATCCTGAGATAGACTTCGGAAGCCTCAAAATTCAAGTTCCTACGGAACTTATGGATTGGCCGACTGGGAGCGGCATACGTCGAGCAAGCGTCAACTCTTTCGGCTACGGAGGAAGTAATGCCCACGTGATCCTCGAGAACTATCGCTCAAGAATGAGACCAATAATTACAGACGTTCAACTTTATCACGGCAACCTTGTCGAACACAGACCCTTTTTGATACCTTTAACATCGCACACCGAGCAGGCCTCCAAGATTCTGGTAGCAGACCTTAGCGTCTATTTACACCAGCACTCTGATGTCAAAGCCTCCGATCTTGCCTACAGCTTAAGCACTAGACGCTCGATGCATCGATACCGCTCCTTCGCCATTGGCTACGACCGGGACTCTATCGTGAAAAATCTTGCAGAGCCAAACCCTACTGCGAAATGGACCAAAGCTTTGAAAGGCAGCCCTAGGGTTGGATTTGTTTTCACCGGACAAGGAGCTCAATGGCACGCCATGGGAAGGCAGCTAATAGAGCACTCTTTGGTCTTCAAACAGACGCTGGAGAGATGTGACGAGATACTGCAGCGTCTCCCAGATTCGCCTGACTTCTCTTGCGTCGACGAGCTTCTGAGATCCGAAGCGGACTCTCAATTATCTCAAAGCCTGATTTCTCAGCCGGTTTGTGCCGCCCTACAACTAGCCATTGTCGACCTTCTGGTAGCCTGGGGCATCAAACCATCTGCCGTGATCGGGCACTCCTCTGGTGAGATCGCCGCCGCATATTCTGCAGGAATTCTATCATTCGAGAATGCCATAATTTGCGCATACTACAGAGGATTGTACATGTCAAAGGGCCTGGGTACCTCTGCTTCACCTCGAGGTGCAATGTTAGCAGTAGGTTTGACAGAAAATGAAGCAAAACTTGAGCTCAAGCCCTATTCCGGTCGCATATCCCTGGCGGCCATCAACAGTCCTTCAAGCCTTACATTCTCCGGAGACGAGGACGCTGTTCTGGAATTACAACAATCCCTCGACGAAAGGAAAGTCTTTGCTCGACGGCTCCGGGTGGAGCAAGCGTTCCATTCCCATCACATGTTACCGCTAGCCCCTGGCTTTGAACAAGCATTATCCAACCGGCCGGGATTTGAAGTTCACCCTGCCAAATGTCAGCTGTTCTCCAGCGTTACCGCACGGGACTCTAGTGCTAGGAAAATGGACGCAACCTACTGGGCTATGAATATGACTGACGTTGTCAGGTTCTCCGATGCTTTGACTGGTATCCTACTGGACATGAACGATGAGCAAAACATCGATACACTCATTGAGATAGGCGCCCATCCCGCTCTTCAGGGCCCATGCAAACAACTTTTGAAGACCCTCGATCTGAACATACCATATATTGCGTCCTTATCTAGAGATATACCAGCCTTCGAAAGCCTTCTGGCAGCAGCAGGACAACTGTTTGCACTTGGATATCCGGTCGATTTGGCTGCTGTGAACAGCACCCTATCTACACATAGCAATGGTCAGTCCTCCACAATAGTGGCCACTGGGAGAAAGCTTCAAGGTCTTCCCACCTATTCCTGGGATCGCAAGAAGTTCTGGGCCGAGACCCGGGTCATCAAAGAACAACGACTCCGAAAGCAGCGTCACTCAGTACTGGGGTTTTCGGTTGCAGGAGCTCCTGGAAGCCACCCTAGATGGCGGAACTACCTCCGTCGAAGCGAATTGCCATGGTTGTCTCAACACGTTGTCGATGGCAAAGTTATATTCCCAGCTGCGGGCTATATGTCCATGGCTATTGAAGCAATCGCCATTTTGTCTCCAGGTTTCAAAGACATCAAACTTCGCGATGTCATGTTCAAGTCCGCTCTGACAATCTCTGACAGTGACGCAGGCACAGAAGTGGCTCTCGAACTCGAGCCTCTCGCCACTTCAGCCAAAAGCACATCAAACACGTGGTATAGGTTTGTTGTCTTCTCTTTTGACGACAACTTCCGAACCATAGAGCACTGCCATGGACTCATATCTGCAGAGAAGGGTACCCCGGCTCCAGTTGAGACTTTGGATTCACAACGTGGTTTCGCAGAACTCCAGAGAATAGCAGACTGCCGAAGGCCACAAGCAGCACACTACAAGAAACTACACAAGCTAGGCCTTCAGTATGGAGAAGACTTCCAGTTGATTGCCGACGATATTGAGAGTGGCGGAGGATTGGCAATAGCACCCCTCACTTTCCGGCCCGCAAATGTTATCACCACACCAGCTGATAGTTGCATACTGCACCCCACTGTCCTTGACGCATCTTTCCACGGGATTTCTGCAGCTATAGAGAACCTTGTCGGACGACCAACAAATGAGATCTTCATTCCCACATTTGTCCGATCTATGACCGTATCTGGAGTCCTTAATGAGACGAAATATAGTCTGGATCACCAGGACTTCTGGGTAAAGACAGAGACCAAGCTTCCAGGATCTCGCGTGGCGATCAATCACCTTTCCATTCAGTCTGATCGCTCAAATGACGTTCTTGTGGATATGCAAGGTTTCGAAATGACTGCGCTCGGAAACGACTCAGCAGCTGAGGAGGCTGAACGGGCTCTGTTCTTCAAAATCAACTGGCGACCAGCCTTCGATCAACTCGGGCAAAACAACTGTTGGAGTTCCTTCAGCAGTATTGCAGACGTGATGGACACATTCGCTCATCAGTTTCCTGATTCGAACATCCTTCATATAACTGCAACTATCTCATCCACCAAGGATGTTCTCAGCCATCTCGGGGGGTCGCCGGGTATGCGTCGCCGTTTCCGCAGCATTACGCCTTACTCACACTCGGGCAACCTTGTAGAGTCTAAAAAAGAATTGGAAACAAACTGGCCCGGTGTCATCGATTTCGAAGAGCCCAAGGAGAGCCAATTTGATCTGGTAATCCTTAGCGAACACATCGACCGTGACATTGGCCCATTACTTAAACCTGACGGTCTCGTCATTGCTGACGGAGTAGCATTCGATTGCTGTGGCTTTGTTGAGGTCTTCCGGAGCGGAAAATTCAGCGCATGGCGAAAGACTACTATCGTCCCCGCAGCAATCGATGAAGGCTTGACCCTGGTAGTACCTGCCACATGTTCCGGAAGGACCAGGTCCATTGCTTCCACAATCCGAGCAACGTACAACGGTTCAGTGGCAGAAGTGACTTTGACAGAATTCCTTAACCATCCGTTGCGCGGCCAGGATATTATATCCCTTGCAAGTCTGGATGAGGATGTATTCTTCGACCAGTCTGCAGCTGAGACAAGCCAATTCCAGGCAATACAAAAGCTTCTGACCAGCTCCGGGAAGAATGTCGTATGGCTCACGAGTAGTGCAACGCATGAAACAGATAACCCAGCACAAGCCATGATCTTAGGGCTTCTCAGGACGGCTCGAAGCGAGAATGAGCACATAAGAGCTGTTTCATTTGATCTTCCTCGAAACTGCGACATTGCACGCAGCAGCAAATATGCCTTAGCGTTACTTGATCGAGCGATTGCGGAAGACGAGGTGGCCGAGCGAGAAGGCCTGCTCCTCATTCCGCGGATGGAGATCGATGAGGCTCTCAACAAGAAGCTACCAAATCCTGGCAATCGACAAGCCCAATTTGAACCATTCCGACAAGCCCAGAGCCCTCGAAAGCTGGCACTGAAGGTTGGAAAAATTGGGCTGCTGGATACCCTGGCTTTCGAGGACGATGACGATGTCATCGACTCATCTGATCTTGGGGACGACGATGTCGAGATTGAGGTCAAAGCCTCGGCCTTGAACTTCAGGGATATTGCTGCGGCCATGGGCATTATCGATGACTATCGGCTGGGTGATGAATGCTCTGGAGTGATTCTCCGAACAGGACGTAATGTGAGAGCATCTGATCTTAAGCCGGGTGATTGTGTTCTGGCCTCCAGGCCAGGCCAAGGCGCTCATCGGTCAATTGTTCGAAACCCTGCTGTCCTTTGCCACAAATTGGGCGACGTGAGCTTCGTTAACGCGACAGCTTTTGGAGCAGTTTTCATCACAGCATATTACTCGTTGATGGAAGTTGCACGCCTGCAGCCGGGAGAGTATTGCTTGATCCATTCCGCAGCCGGAGGTGTGGGACAGATGGCTATACAAATTGCCCAGCTGGTTGGTGCGAAAGTCATTGCAACGGTTGGTTCTCAGCAGAAGCGTGACTTTCTCAAGGAGAGGTTTTCGTTGCAAGATGAGATGATTTTCTCATCTCGAGATTCTTCCTTCGCTGATGGAGTGGAAAAGGTCACTAATGGACGAGGTTGTGATGTTGCACTCAACAGTCTTGCAGGAGAGCTTCTTGTTGAGACTTGGAGATGCATCGCTCCATTCGGTCGACTAATCGAGATTGGGAAAAGGGACATCCATGAAAACACCAAGCTTGACATGGATCCTTTCCGGAAGAACGTCATGTATGCGTCCGTGGATCTCATCACAGCATACCATCATAACAAACCGCTTTTGTCACGCCTTCTTCGAATATCAATGGAGCACGTCGCTGAGGGCAAAATCAAGCCTCCCGGTCCAATTACGGAATTGCCGTATAGTCAAGCCCAAAAGGCTTTCCGACTGCTACAGATGGGCAAGTATTTTGGTAAAGTAGTGCTCGTTCCAAGAGCTGATGACATGGTACCGGTCCTACCAGCATCGTACCGCAATACAACTCTGTTCAAACCCGACAAGTGCTATTTACTTGTTGGCGGCCTGGGCGGCATCGGACGGCCTTTGGCTGAGTGGATGCTACGCAGGGGGGCTCGACACTTGGCATTCTTATCCCGAACAGGCACAGACAGGCCAGACGCTCAAGCCACGGTCGATTGGCTAAGAGCCAGGCAGGTTCAGGTGACGGTGTTTCGCGGGGACGTTGCAGACCTCGAGGCCACGACTGAGTGCGTGCAATCACTCGGCGGCAGCCTTGCTGGAGTTTTCCAGGCTGCCATGGTACTCCGGGACGTTCCATATGCTCAGATGGCACTCGATCAATGGCGAGCCTGCGTTTACCCCAAAGTGCGCGGGACATATAACCTCCACAAGGCTACTGCTAATTGTCACCTTGATTTCTTCACTTGCTTCTCATCGGGCGCCGCTGTCATTGGCTCAATGGCTCAGGCAAATTACGCCGCTGCCAATAGCTACCTTGATGCCCTAATGCGTCATCGAAGGGGAATGGGACTCGCAGGCACAACAATGAACGTCGGCATGGTCACTGGGATTGGCGCCGTTGCTGAGGATGCTGCTCTTGAGAAAACCATGGAACGACTTGGCTATGAGGCTATAAGTGCAGAGGAGCTCTTTTATCAGATTGAAGAGGGGATCGCAGCTCCACACTCATCACACTCACCACAATCACAGGTACAAGCTCAAGGCCCAGTATATGACTCTGTTGATGATCACCGCATCATCACTGGGATTAATCTGCAGCGGAAGGATCTCTATTGGGCGACGAAACCACTGTTTCGGAACCTTTACGGCAACCTCGACCTAGGCACCAGTGCGAAAGCAACGAGTTCTCAAAGCTTGCCTGTAGCTTTACGGAACGCGGCAGGTGTTGAGGAGAGGACCAAATTGCTGATGGACGCTTTTGTTGATAAGATTGCCAGTGTCTTGGCCACCCCCGCTTCTTCTATACAAGCGGAGAATCCCCTCTCCATCTATGGTTTGGATTCCATTGTTGCTGTTGAATTCCGCAAATGGTTCTTCCAAACGGTGAACGTTGACGTGGCCCTTTTCGACATCATTGGGGCGCAGTCAATAGAAGCCCTCGTGGAAAAAGTGAGCGGTGCAATGATCTTGTCTTCTACCGAAGCCGGTGCCAACGCTTCGAGTGGAGCCAACCAAGAAGTACAGCTACGGAAGAGTGACGCGGATCAGTCAGGGAGCAAGACACCTACGGAGACATTCGAAGCCCTCGAGAGGCCAGACCGCCTTCCGCTCTCGGCTTTCCAGAACCGAATGTGGTCTGCTCACAATCTACTGGATGATCCTAGCGCTCTCAACCTGACAATAACTTGCTTCATCCGTGGCGAGGCGCAGCTTTCCTTCCTGCAACAGGCTTTCGTGGAGCTGGCTCGCCGAAACGACATTCTTCGTACGTCCTACAAGGGTAAGGACTCCCCCGAACAATTGATCTCGGAGAGATTCACTACTACGATCCAATATGAGGATCTCTCGACGGACCTCGATTCCAGATCTGCCCTTCAACGCCATATCGAGAGCATGAGGGCCGCATATCTGGATATTGAGAGCGGCGAGATAATGAGAGTGACTTTGGCCAAGTTGGCCGATTCCCAATATGCCATCATACTCGTTGTCCATCACATTGCGATCGACAACAACAGCACCAAATCCACCCTCACCCAATTCACCGCTCTTTACGACGCCCTCCGCACCGGCAAAGACATCAGCCTCATTGCCGTCCCCAAAGTCTCCTACTCAGACTTCGCGCTCTGGAGCCAAAACAAGCTCCGCACGCCCCAACTGCAATCCGACATGCAATGGTGGCAAGAGAACCTCCGAGGTGCACCTCGCGCCAGTGCGCTCCTCCCCTTCGCGCAGTTCCCCCGTCCAGCGACACGGCGCACCGCGCGCCAAATCCTCCGCAAAACCGTCGACGCACGCCTATTGAAACGCATGAAACGACTGGCGGCCCAAATGAACGCCACCCCCTTCCACTTCCTCTTCACCGCCTTCCGCGCCTACATCCACCGCCACACGCACGAAGACGACCTCGTCATCCTCATGGCCGACGGCAATCGTCCCCACCCGCACCTCGACGACGTCCTCGGCTATTTCGTCAACGTCATCCCGCTTCGGTGTAACAGCAGCTGCGACACCAGTTTCGACAACCTGCTCGCGCACACCAAAGATACCGTGCTCGAAGCGTTGGCCAAAAGCCAAATCCCCTTCGAAGCCATCGTTGAGAGCGCCCACGTCGAGCCGAACCCGAGCCATTTCCCGCTCGGGCAGGTGGTCGTCAATTACCAGATGGCGGTCAAAGCCCCCAGGTTCGAGACGGCGGATTTCCGGGTCGAGGAGATTGTGGTGGAGGATGTGGGGGCGGCGTGCGAGGTGGCGCTCGAGGCGATGGAGGATGCAAAGACGGGGTTGAATTTGCGGTTGGAGTTTGATTCGTTTTTGTATGGGAGAGGGGAGATGGAGGGGTTCTTTGAGGGGTTTGTGGGGTTTTTGGCGAGTTTGATTGGGGATCATCGGCAGGTGGTTGGGGAGGTGGAGATGTAATGGGGGGGTTTGAGGAGGGAAGTTGATTTGATGGGCGCTGGGGAGGGTTTCGGGTTGGGTGTTGGCATTGGGTATCTCCTATGTTTTGGTGATTAGGTATCTCTTTTGTTTTAGTGTCTCCGCTATGGTCGAATAGAATAATGGATTCAAAAGTTTCGACAGAATGGCTACTTGTATCATCAGTACACCAGTGATACCTCTCAGCCAGCGCGCACAACAAGTTGAGCAACTGAACTGCGTCATTCCCTCTTGTTTGAGTGAAAATAGACATCCTCTCTATCTACGCCAGATCCTTCCGTCTTCACCCCCGCTCAGCTGTCAAATATCTCAGCAAATCCCCGGCAGCACACCAAACCGCTTATTCCGATACCTCGCCCCAAACTCGCGCCGATACCTCGCCTCCTTCTTATCCGCCCACGCCTTCATCTGCGCCACCGCCACCACGATAAAAAACCCGGTCGCCCAACTCCGACTCACCAGCAAAATCCCCGCCCACGCCACCGTCTCGAACAGGTAATTCGGACACGACACCCACCGAAACCCCAAGCCCCGCGGTATCCCCCTCTCCGTCCCGCCCGGCGACCGCAGGGACTGCAGGATGAGGTGCGTGTGCAGATTCGCCAGCTCCCCGACGACGTACAGCGCCAGCCCGGGGTAGGTAAGCCAGGGGTCCAGGTCTCGGGCGGTGGAGGCGGAGGCGGAGGGGGAGTAGATGAAGGTGGCGAGGAGGAGGCCGGAGAGGATCCAGTAGTGGAAGCTGTTTTTGAAGATGTTGCGCAGGGGCATGGTGGCGTTGGAGAAGCGGTGGATGAAGATTGTTTCGGCTTCGCGCTTGAGGAAGTGGAGGGTTATGAGGGCGCAGGTGAGGGTTTGGAGGGGGGAAGGGTGCGCGAGGCGGAGGAGGTAGAGGAGGGGGTGGAGGAGGAGGGGGCCGATGTATTCGACGATGTAGACGGTGCGCCAGGAGATTTGGGGACCTGGGTGTGGGGTGGGGGGGGTTAGTGGGTGGGCTTGTGGAGATGGGATGAGTGCTGTAGGGGTGGGTGGAGAGGGGGGTGGAGGCACACCTAGGTCTTTGACGAAGATTTGGGTTTGGTCTTGGAGTGCGGCTTGCTGGATCGTGCTGTCTTTTGAATTGGGGACGACGGAGCTGCCGTCACTGCCTTTTGAGACTCGGAGACGGTGGATTGAGAAGCCGGATTTGGCGGCTAATTGTTCATGAAGGGTTCCGGTTGTGTCGTTGGGTTGGAGCGTTATTTGGGTGGGGAGAGATCGGATGGGCTTGCCTGTGTTGCGCGTCGGTTAGCCATTGTGTTGCTCAGTTGTCGGAGTGGGCTTTCAGACCTCTGGGCTTGACGAGCAGCGTCAATGGTTTAGCCATTGAGGTGACTACCCCTTGGCGTTTGAGTATCCACTCGCGCTGTGTCTGTCGGCCTTTATGTGGTGGATGAGTTGCCTCAGTAAGCTTTCCGACGCATGGCAGTCTAGCAGCTTAGTCCGTGCGGGCAGAATTAAGGTACCTACGAGGTTTAGCTGCTGAATTAGTGTTTAGTCATGATCTATGCTAAACTAAGAGTAGAATAGTCAAACAGTGGTCGTACAACCCTAATTGGATTCATGTTCTCCATTTCTATGAGTTGGTTGGATATACCACCGTCAGCGCGGATGAGGAGGTCGATACGCCGTTGAGTTTGATGTAGATGGGAATAGAATTTCTGAAGGCGAGGGAATTGAGGAGGTGGTAAAAGCGGGTTCTTGGGCTAGAGGTTGGCGTTTTGAAGTTAATAGTCGTTGGAGGGGGGCGGGAGGGTGGCGTTAGACGGGGCGGGATGGATAAGGGTTACTTAGGAGGCTAGAGCTTCGACGGAGGGGATGTGGAACATTTCTCTTAGCTCAGAACAGCGGGTTTTCGGCCCTAGAAATTGAAGACATCGGATAGAATCATCGTCATTCTACGTACGTGATAAGTAGTTCAGCTGTCCCATAGTGGAGCAACTGCCATCGTGCTAAAAATATCTGTGTCTGAAAGACCTCTAGCATAAAGCACCATCATCTACTGGCAAGCGGAGAGATTTCTTGGTCATGAGGATGCCCGATGGATAAAACTGAAAAGAGTTGAACGGTAGCTACATCGTCAGACACCAACAGCGCCTTAGCCGAGATTATTTCCAAGAGCCCCCTTCCAGTTCCACAATAGCGGTAGACATACTTGCCAAGGGACCAATCCATACGGGTCACTCCCCCCATACTGAAAACCCGTCCTAGCTACGCCGTCACCGAAGCAGAAGCGTTCCTCGCGCTACAAACCTGAACCTCTCGACGAAGTGACGGTAAGAGTTGGGGCATAGCCGCCTTCTGCTTCCCCGCCGCATTATTGCCCATGACCGGTCTCCCCAAAGCGCCTCCAACGATCTCTTCTGTATAATTCACCGCCAGCCACGAAGTGGACGGTGCGGCTGTAGCCGTCGGTGAAGAAGCGGCACACGTTGCTGTCTGGTTATCCTTCTCCACCGCGAGAGCCTGGAAACTTGGTAAGGCGACGTCTGCGTCCAGCACACGCGCCATGTCGGCCAGGAGAACCTCCATGGGCGATAGATAGGCTACGCTGCTTTTTGACGACCAGGCGAGCACGTGCCCGCAGACGCTGCCGGATGCGTTGTCGATGATCCAGGCGCCAGAGTCGCCACCCACTGTAAGGGAGCGATAATCAGCATCAGGGAATGGGAGGAGGACAGAACTAGTGTTGGGAAGGGAAGTCGGGATGAAAGGAGTGAGAATAGGGTTAGGTACCTCCGAAACCCCCCGCGACCTGCCAGCTATGGGAGAACGAAGTCCGTCCCGGCATCTTGATCAGGCTCATGGTGGGTAAGATATACCCGGTCTGCAGCCCACTAGTTCGACCCAGAGCGTGGACTTGCAGGCCACCTAGATAATCTGAGTTCATTACGCAGCATGGGTAGGAGTCCTCGGTGTTTGCTGATGTGGATTTCCCCGTAGCGTGCTGAGTATCTTCAAGCTTGCAGTGACGTCTCCCGCCTAGGACAAGATTCTGGTCGCGCAATCGCTCCTCGCTGACCTTGATAAGAGCCCAATCGACCTCGTGCTTAATGTTATTTTTGCTGGTCCTTTTAATGCCTGATGATGCGTAAACGTGACCGAAAGTATGTGAAGAAAGATGCTCTTCGTCTTTGTCGTCTTCGTTCGGAAAGAATCGGTCGTCGACATCATCGATCGCCGGTTGAGTGATGATCAAAGCCTCGCCTTTACCCGGGGCTACCCCTGGCCAATCCCCCATTGCAACATCATCATCGTCTCCAACGTGACTTTCAGTTCTGCTAGAATCGTCCAGCGCAGATCCGTCGAACAGCCAGGATTCATCATCTTCCGTAGATGATCCGTACCCATCGTCTTCATCTTCAAATATTTCGAATGGATACAAAGCCTCGGGCGGTTCTCCAGCACGCCACGTATGTTTCGGTAACATATCCTCAACCCGAGGAGCCATAGAGCGAACTAGCTCCATACTATCATCGAACCCGAGGTCAATTTCATCGTTATCAAGCATATGATGGACGCTCATGCCATACGGTTTGCCATCAACCAGCACAGTACCGCCGAATGATACTGGGGGGAGATGTTCGTTGTCGCGGAAGGCTCCAATCGATGCACCACAGGACGGTCTCTGCTGGTGATGCACATTCGTTACTTGGCACTCCGTGGCACTTGCTTCCTTCGCAACAGCTGATAAATCGCCAGCTGGCTTATTCTTTTTCAGAGCCCGTTTCCTCTTCTTCCTTCCGGCCTTCGACCGGGATATTTGCCCCTTCACGACTTTGATATCAAATAAACGCTTGTCCCTATTCACGTATCGAAGGGCTTTTCGTGCTTTCTCTGTACTTGTACAGATCATGTATATCGTTGGCCTTGCGACCTCAGGAGTGTCTCCTGTCATGCACAAGTCTATGCTGCAAGATTCCCAACGATCAATGACCTTCGCCAGGATACGCTCGAGTTGTGGGAACATGGTAGAGTTCCAATACTTCAAATGTGCAGTCGGTAGCTCGTAAGACCAGATTCTGAATCGACGTTCTGGTGGCGCGGGCGAGGACTCTGCTTCGACAACGGCAGCAGTCTCGGTGACTGGCCTTGCTTCCAGTTCTGGGCGTGCCGCAAGTTCGTAAGGGCGGCTCCCACCGGCTGACTGAGGATTTCCAGGCGGTACAAACACGTCTTGTCGCTTTAAGGCGGTAGCTGTGATGAGCGGATGTTGTGGTGCTCCCAATACTTCAGGCTCCTCGATCATGCAACAGCGCTCCAGTGGCTTGACCACTTTCCAATAGAACTCCATTTGCACTCTGCTATCACCTTTCCTGGAAGTATCGTGATACTGCTGGCTTTGTGATAGTGGGTCAAAGTTGTCGTGAGCTTGATCCGCTGCTTCTAGGCAGTATTCGACTGCGTGCATGTATCCTCTTCCACACTTCGCGGCTAGCTTCTTGGCGTAGATGCTTTGCAACCTCGACTTCAGGTCTGCGCGCGTGTACCGGGGTTTGAAAAATCTGCTTAGTGGCATCCATAAGCCTACTTCCAGTAAGATAAGTCCCAAACTATAGAGGTCATGGGCTGGCCTGTAGGCACTTCTTTGGCCACGCTCGGTTCCTGGATAGCGATATATGTTCTCGAGCATGGGTTCTTGGGGCATGTCGTATACATCATTATGACACTGATCGAACGATGTCAGATAGGGATGCCTTATCAAGCCTTCTTTCCAGGGCTGTCTGTTGGCTGAGGTAATGGTTGGGTCATTAGAGAAAAACAAGACGTTGTTACTATTGACGTTTCGGTGTATTAAGCCTTTAGCATGGAGATGGAGCAGCCCGCCGGCGAGCTTGAAAGCAAGTCGATATCGATCTTCTAGGCCTGGCATATTGTTGCTGTCAGTATCGGCTGCATGTTGAAGGAACGAGAGCAAGCTATGAGCGGTATGAGGACTGCTCGAAGGCATGATCATGTCCCTTGGTGGCTTTGGTAACTCATAGATGAAAGCATAGCGATGCTGACGAGGATCCACGGACCAGCCCAGCAGCTTCAGCGTGCCTTTTTCACCTGTTTCGTTGCTGTCTGCAGAATGATGGAGAATTGAAATAAGCTCTTCGTATCGGTCCGGGGCTGGCAACTTCCCAGTAACAGAGTCTACATCGTGGATAGAACCATATTCGACCAATATTGGTATTTCAGTTGTGGACTCAACAGTAGCCTTTGTTGATCTATGCGAGGACTGCGACGCTTTCAGGAAACCCAGTACTCTCTCTGTTCCTGCAGCTACGGATTCATACGGCGGTGGTGATGCACCGGGCAGGACACTGCTATCGGGTAACTGAAGTTGCTTCGGATGGATGTGAGTAGAAGCAAGAACACCTCGTTCTTCTACCGAAAATGGGCCCGATAAGTGATCCTCTTCATGATTCTTTTTCAGGTCCCGCTCGAAATCCCCAACACGAGGTTTGAAAAGCTGTCGAACGAGTTGGCATTTGGATATGTGCGGAGGTAGTGTCAGTAACTCTTTCAGGTACTCGTCGAAAAATTCGCGACGGCTACTCGATATGTAATCCGTAACCTTGGCGACTGGAGATGGCATGTAGGGTAATATCCGGGTAAATGGAGCTCTTTGACCTGCCTCGACGGGAAACTTTTGTAAAAGAGTGCTCTGAAAGTCGTAAAAATCTTCGTAGGAGCGTGAAAGCTCCCATTGCCGACCATCTTCTAGAACACATTCTACAATGTACCAGTACTTGTCGTCATTGAACTCGTACCGGGGAACGGAGGCCAATATGGGGGCTCGTAGGGTCTGCGCTGACTTAGGGGATTGATCGGTCCAGATAGGATCGGTCTTCGTGGATGCCGCAGAAGATTCTTGTAAGAAGGGTTCCTTTTCGCTTGAGCCTAGGTAGTTTGGATGGTGCCTTAACACCCGCTGAGATCTGGACAGGTCACAGAGCGTGTCAATAGAAGTTGTCAAGTCCTTTACTATGTCGTCAAGGCGTGTCAATTCGTCCGAGGTCCACTGAGGCTCTTTATGTTTCATGCCCAGGCCTTTCTCTAAAGGAAATGTTCCCGGGATATGAAGCGACTTGGGTGACCGGATCAGCTCAGCCTCGTCCAACAGATCTTTGATTGAAGACATGATGCTCGCGACAAGATCACTAATGCCCGCGCGGTCAAGAGACCCATCTATATCGCCAGCGTAAGCCGCATTAGAGTCACACCACTCCAGACCCCATGCAACAAGTCGATCCTTTTGAATGCGTAGTTTTCTGTAAATAGAAGAGGACTGGGAGTCAGGATCTTGGATCTGGACCACGTTCTCGTAGGACTTCTTGGTGTCCGCAAACATCTGGGTCAACCGCCGTGGGAGGATGGTGCCCCGAATGCACTCCATCTTGTCTACCGGCAGCGTGTAGCAATGCTAGTAGTGTAGAAAATGCCAAGCTTAAGAAGGTATATCAAAACTCATGCGCGCCATCAAAAAGCACTTAATATAGGAAGAGATATTCGCGAGATTATACAGATGTTGCTGCCTAGAACCGCCATCAAGGCTGCCTAACCGCCAATGAAAGGGGTGCGACGCTGTTATGATACGTACTCGTGTCACGTAATCAAGTCACGCCAGCCGTGAGCTTAAAGAGTTAGACTGTACACACAGCATAAGACTAGAAGACCTGTTGCGCTCCCTTGATATCAATATTCCCAGTCGTGGAGATGGATCTGTTCTTCATCAGTTACTTGATTAGGGTTAGCGTATTTGAAGCTAAGCGAAAACTGGGCAGCCCTGGCAGCGTCCTCAGCCCTGTGGCAGGCGTCGGGTCAGGTAGTTCCGAGTAAGGGAATCCAGGCGGCCCCGAGCAA
Organism: Umbilicaria muhlenbergii; assembly: GCA_000611775.1. Taxonomy (NCBI): domain Eukaryota; kingdom Fungi; phylum Ascomycota; class Lecanoromycetes; order Umbilicariales; family Umbilicariaceae; genus Umbilicaria; species Umbilicaria muhlenbergii. The sequence goes on from KK106982.1 coordinate 1,878,180, forward strand.
TAAGTCAATAACGGATTGCAGACTATGCCTGGCAGGCTCCCATGACCTACCTCAAACAGATGAGGCATTCTCTTAGCAGCTCCATGTTGAAGCCACTTCATACGGCATATCATTTGAAACGGCTTCCGAAACAGCCTCCACGAGCTCATGGCTTAGACTCACGATATACTGTCATTGCCAGTCGATGATGCTTTGAATTGACGAAGATCGAGGAAGTCCAGTTGCCCACGAGCCCGTAGTGACTTGACTTTCCTCCCAAATAATATTATACACGGTGTCTTTTCCAAAGAAATCGGCAGCTCATTCAGCATTCTGGACTGTGTACGAAATGGTCATTTTGCATCTCTAGCTTCTGTCCGTGTAACTAGCACCAGCACCGGCAGGACCATGAGGATTTGTAACAGATCCACAATATAGATAAGTAGTACCCGCTCCGTGTCCAGTAGATCTACAAGCTCGAGTACGGGAAATCAGTCTGCTGTCACCTACCATGAGGCCCAAGCAACCCCACGAGCCGCTATCACTACCCAACAGACCTGAGAAGAGCTTTGTCGTCACGTCCAGACCTGGAAAAATGCACTTATGACAGTTGCTACGTGCTCAGGCCACCACTCGGCCCAGAAGACCGCTAAATCTAGCTTTGACTAGGAACATTCCAGTGGCAAGCTCAGTCCCGCCCGTCGTCATCAGTGCTCAACCTCAAAACGGCAACACCATGACGCCATCGCCAGGTCAGCGTACAGAGACGCTCGAGTGCAGCTTTTGCTAGCCACATCGGACAAATCAATTTACGTTTAAAATTCGTTCCTTTCTAAGGATCCTTTTCCAAGTGTAGAATCACGGTTGATGTACCCTCCATCGGTAGCTTCATTCCAAAATATTGCCTGGCTTAAGTTGTACTTGTACACGGTGACCTTGGAGAATTGCGAGTGAGGTTGAGGAGATCAACATGCTAAGATATGGCAGGCATCGAAGAACAAAGACAGCAATCGTAAGAGTCTTTTGGGCGTGTGTATGGTCTACATCTTGTGCTATCGCTTTGCTCTGTTCTCGTCTACCATTGCACGGCAGTACGCACGGAACTGCAAACTCTTCAATACCCCCATTGCTTTAGAAATGTTTCCATCTCATGTCCACACACTCTCTGTTCTCCTCCCAGCAAGATCGCGTCCATCGAGAAAGCGGTGCACGGATCCGCCGGGGATCTCTCTTCGGAACCATCAAGCTGCCGGCGCTCCATGGGCCAGACCGCAGGAGTCACTTCTAGATCGCTCCAAGCTTCCCTCGAGCCTCAGACGTCTTGCTGCGATGCAAAATGTAGCTTACTACGCACAGGTACCAAGGCGTCAATGGAATGATGATCACTACTTCCCACCGCATTGAGAGTTGATCTGGATTGTCAATGAAAACTCCTCCGATAATACATATAAACCGTGTTGGTTCTTGTTCCATGGGTCTGTCCATCCATCTCTTTCTCCATTCTCTTGAGATATTGGCAAATTACACCGAATTACACCTGCCAGCCATGCCGCCTCCACCTTCATCACCAGCTCCGGTCCCTTCCGTGGAGATGCTCACAACATCTTTGCAAACCCTCACCGTCTACATTCAAATCGCTCGTGCTTATTGTATCTTATATCTGACGCCATGTCTGCCTCTCCTGACACCTGCGATTTATTCACTCACCTTCATCATTCTATGTTACTTATTCCGCCGAACGTTGCTATACTTCCACTATCCTCCCAGCAAGTCATCCGCCGCATGGACAAACAAACAAGCCCAAATGGCTGCCTCGCATGAGTTCCAAATCGACAATGCATATTCCAGCACTCAGTATCGGCAGAGACAATGGCCGGAAGGTGAAGAAGATTTTGAAGACTGCTCTCTCTGGGCAAGACTGTTTGCATGCTGCGCCTCAAGACCGTCTGAATGTGAGATTGTCCTCTCTTTTTTTAGATGTACTCGTTCCCTCACTAACCTCCTACAGTCGATTCGTGATGAGGTATTACCCAAGGGAGAAGTGTTCGTCCGTAGGGGCACAGAGCCCCGATAGCCGAAAGTCGCGGATAACACCAATCCAGAAAGATACATTCGATGCTGCCGGCGAAATCATGAAAGGGAGGACCCCACGTGTCCGTCCCGGCGAAAGCGTGGTCTACCTCATAGTCTCCCGGCACAGCAGTGACAGAGTTTCAAGCGACAATGACGTCCTGCAAACAAGAAACCACAGCAACGGCCAAAATGACCTGACTCGCGAACTTCGACCCTAACGGCCGCCCACGACAAGCCTCACCAGGCGATGCCATCAAGCGAACTTAAGGCGCTCACATCGGCGCTGCAGGGTGGGCAGATCTGAACTATCAGAAACCCGGCGGGCCTGGAGCTTTGTTCAGAAGGACATGGTGGGAGACGGAAATGAGAGGGCATTGTTGAGGTCGAGAGTTATATGCGAAAGTCGGGGCTGGAAATTCTACTTCGATCAAAGCGCAGCTTGTTCTCTCATACGAGTTAAAGACCTTCTACAGGGGATTCTCACCTTTGAGGCTGCCACTGCGTGGACAGTCCCACACTTCCAAAGCACTTCGAAGCCTTCTCTTCCCTAGGCCAAGGTTTTTGGCCTACAGCGTTTCAATGTCGGTCTTCCTTTCTGCTTGGCATGGGTATTAGATTATCATGAGTTAGTCAGCATACCGAACAATTTGTTACTTTCCCCGGCTTACAAGTTGTCATTGAAGCCTGTGCAAGTCTCTAACGCAGGGGCTCGATCGTGATTCAGGGTACTTCCTTCCTGATGTTGCACCAGGATCCTCTTCCTTCTCTTCCCCCCAAAGGTAGATCTAGATGAGCTACTGAGGAACCCGTTCAGTCTGCTTCGGTCAGGACTGTCATTCGATCTTGATGGGCAATTTGGGAGCCCTCGATCGACAACTGCCACTTACTTTGATGATAGGTTTGAAACTCAAGCCATTTGCCTTGTAACCTCTCCTTTGGATCGGCCAGTGGTGGTCACAATCTCACGGTAGAGTAGCTCCGTACTCACCTGTCCGTTTGATTATTGTGGAAGCTTCGCCGCGCGTTCTCCTCGTGCGCCTTCTTTTCCGCATGAGGGTGCATCTTTGGAAGCATGGTGCTCTGCGCTAGAGGCTACGAGTACTTGGGTTTCACCACTATTGTTAGCCTGATTAGCCTATCTCTCGATCACGTGCCCTATTCGCCCAAGCCCGACGAAGTTTCTTCTAACCATCTGATCGTCTTAGCAGTAACAAGACGCTGGTGGTGTCACCCTGTGTCTCAGATCATGGTATGTGACTTTACGATAAGTATCGACGCCAGGTCAATCCTTGTATAGTGATAGAGATGAAACAGAACTAATCCTTTCGAATCGGCGGCCGTATCTATCCCGCGATCCTATTTAGAGGCATTCGGGAGGTATGATTTGCCCCTTTTCTCGCCGCTCGCGATACGCAGGTATACTGGCATCGATCGAGTCAGCCTCGTTGAGGTTTGATCCTGTGTTCACAAATCCCGTTAGATTAGGGCAGGGTAGGGTTTAGAGCAGATAAGCTTTATCGCAGTGAGGCGAACCACGGCAATAGAACAAACGTTTCTAAGTAGAGCACTCGGAATAGAATCGGGCGAAGGTCTAGATTTACACAGGCGGCCACAGAGTGGGGGCGAGGGTTCGCCTCATTCTGCAATATTCCACGCAAGAAAAATTATGTAACCCTAGACGGAGGAGAGTCTCGATCGCGAACGAGAGGGATAAAACAACAACTGTTAGATCTGCAGACACGCATACACGAGATGGAAATCGTGCGTACTCAAGGCGGTGAAGCACGGAATGATGCGGAGAGAGGTAGAGCAGCGTCTCAACTTAGCAGCAGAAAGAAGCGTAACCGCTGGGCTTAATCTCTCCGTGTCGGAGCCACTTCCGGGGTAAAATGTGGTGTCGCGGTTGCGGCATCGGCCGCTTGAGACCTCAGTGGCCTGTTAGATATGTGGTACATCTGCCATCGGCGGTGAGAAGGGTTTGCGGAGAGAAAGGACTTGATGGGAAGGGGTGGTGTAGCAATCTGGGGTGGTAAATGCCAAGCCTCCCAGAATATGAAGAGGTGCAGGCCACCTACGGGGATTAGTACAGGTGGGGGTGCCTCTCAATTCTTTCGTAAGCATTCGTCAGACTCGGCTTGAAACACCAACGGTAGAGCGTCCCGAATAGCGCGTCGACGATAGGTTGGCCAGCGGGGAAGCCGTCAAGCCTTCTGCAAGTCGGAGGCCCATCGGCGGACCGAGGTTTCTTCCAGTGGCGTAGATATCTGGCCGTTTTGAGGACATCTTCGATCCAAGACCCCGCATAGGGAGACCGAAGTGGATGCTAAGTCCATCTCCAAGAGAGCGAGAGTCCCTGTTGAGATGGTCCAGAGCTCGCGTGATGCGGGCAAGTGCTCATTGGAGACAGCGGCACTGGAATGTTGGACGAGCAACAGAATCTGATTGGCTTGCTTCGTTTCGAAGATGCATATTCGCGATGTAAGATCCGGGGAAAGGCGGAAAGTATCCATGGTTGTAGACCCATCAACCAAACTTTGACTCGGCTGCCGTTCGGGGCCACAACATTCGCGGATGCTATCGTGCGTTTTGCACATGTCATCTGGCATCGATTCGCGCCGGATCATGGATGGATGGCTACCTGCAAGCGAGGGCCGATCTGCACTACCAGCGGCCATCTAGCATACAGCTGTACCCGGTTTTGCACGAGAGCTGCATAGGGCGTTCCCAAGCCGAGCTGGCGACATCCACATTGAAGCACAATCATTGGTGGAGGAAGAGTGGCGTGGCTTATGTGCCGTTCACTTCCAAGATGTGCTTCTTACATGCTCGATCCGGACTCGACTGCCTCGGGTCTCTTAGATGCAAAGTACTATCCAGCGACCGGACGGCAAGCGGAGGCATGGAGAGATGAAACAGTCCCAACGATAAAATCAACAGCGTACCTGCAGAACACGTTCCGTGGTCTGCTGCAGGGATCAGTTTCTGCGCGTTGAGGGAAGTCTAGATGGTTGAGATGTAGAATCGTCCAAGATTGGGGTCCCGGTACGGTATAATGAGATGTTCGTGTACTGAAGAGAGCGTGCGGGGAAGGTACTCTGTAGACAACAACAACGACAAGAAGGGCCCGTGGAGCGGACAGTAGTAATGAAATGTAAGCATGCAGGATACATGGACAAAAGTCTCGACTCTTGACATTTCCGATTCGGATCGTTACCAAGGCATTTCGTGCATGATTGCGTACCAAGGGACCAGAAGAGGCCTGTGGCTTTGAGACCAAACCCACTCACCTCCGAGCCGCTGGTGCGGTCTGGCGAAACAGGTAACTAGCACGGCGTTACGCAGCTGTCAGTCGCAAGCCCAAAGCGGGTTCAATAACGAAGTAAGGGAAGGCGGCTCAGACAAAGATGATAATGTACTCGGACGCCATGCGAAGCTCTGATATTGATAATACCGACAATAATGATTTCTTGATATGTGTACAAAAGCAATGAAAACAAGTAACCGTGTCGGCTCATACACCGGCTTATAGCCCGGCTCGTCGACCGATTTAGCCACCTTGTCGCAGTTCGCAGATGCTCGGGCTGGCAGGCTGAAAGCACGACTGGGGACGGAGCATAGCGTGGGCGACAGAATCAAATCATTGGGTGCCGTGGATGCTAGCACTGGTAGATTCTTAGATAGGTAGCTCCTCGTTTAACGCGATCTGCCCGTGATCCCTGTAGTGGAGACTGGAGAGGCATGAGGCATATGTAAGTGAGGCGAGCGCATGCGGGCGAGATCATGGTACTGGGAATGCTACAGCACTGGCTCAACGTCCCACATCCTTGCTTGATGCCTCACGGAGCATCTTATTCTTAAGCCTCAGCTAGGATGTCCAGGCAGGTAATGGAGTAATGGAGCAGAGCGAAAGCGTGTGCTACTCCGATGATTCCCCAGTCCCGGCAACGTACCGTCTGGCAGGACTGGATGTGCTCCTGGCCTCGGCTGCAATGTCCAGGCGGCGTGATAGGACAGAGCGCTGTCGAGAGTTTCTGCTGCGCGATGAATTCCCACCGCGCCGGCGGCGTATCATCTTTGCGCGATGAATCCAAGGACAAAGTACAAGGAGAGGGTACCAGCTGATGGTCGTGCCAAGATCACCGACCGCAGTCAGCAACACCATCGCGGCGGCCTCAATATTCCTGACGTTGCTCGAACTGGAAAGCACGGTTCCGCTACCAGGGTTCATGGGAGTGAGGACAGGCTGAGACGGAAAGATTATGCGTGGGCGTCGGTGTCGATCGAGGGATCAACTGTCCCGACAGACTGGAACCCAAGCGATAGAATGATCGATGCAAGGCGTGGGTAGCGGGCGAGTAAGGTGATCGAGTGCGAGGACGGATCAGTCGAGTACCTGGACAGCAGGCACCCCTCCCGGTAGCCCATCCCATCTTTTTGCATCCTCACCCCATGGCCACGGTCGGAACAAGCGAACTGGCCGACCACACTGGCCGAAGCGTCACGATGGCACGATGGGATGATAGGATGATTGGACGATACGATGATACGATGATACGATCGATACATTCTGGCACTGGCCAAAGCGACGTTGGACCCTCTCATCGAGCAAGACAAAGCTGCAGCTGCAGCAGAATCACATCACATTAATGCCTCAAGGAGGCGTTCCCGCCAACGTCAACTCTGTTTTCTTCCACTGCGTCGAGGCCGGAAGGGGCCAAGCGCTTTCCCTTTCTTTCCCATTTCCCCGGTATGAGAATGAGATGACCCATGACCCAGGCCTTGACGGGTCCAGAACACAGACCCATGCTGGACATCATCATCTGCGTTGGTTTGCCTGTTCCAGAGATCCGTGCAGCGGCGGCTCTCTTTGACGTCTGAGCAATCCTTGGATGATGCATGCTTGGAGGGCGTTGGCTACTTGGGATGCTTGGGATGCTTGGGATGCTTTGGATGCTCTGGATATCTTCATGTCCGCATGCATCCAGTGTGATGTCAGAATATTCTACTTAATCCCACCGTATGAAATAAAGACACTTGCCTGCCTCTGCCTCGCCTGGGTGCCAAGATGGAGAGTCTTGGCAACCATCGTCGCTGGAGATCGACTGAGAGAGCTCGTGGCTGACAGGATCTGACACGGGCCGATCGTCTTGCTCGTAACCATAACCATAGCCATCTGAACCATCAACCACGGTCCACTCCGGACTCAGGTAGCCTCCCAGCGCTAAACCGCTGTCAGGTTGAAGACCCTGACCACACTTGACAAATGCCGAGCAGCCACTGACTTTAACATGGTCGGAAAAGCGGCCCTGTTCATGGCTCATGCTGCTCGATTGGCTTTCCACCGCAGCGGCCGTCGCTGTGGGACCGCCCGACGGATTGAGTGTCTGTGACGTTCCCTTCCCAGCATCCCAAGACACCTCCATGGGTCAGGGGATGCTGTCAACGTTCCTTACACCTTGGCCTACCGATGGCAGATGACGCTTTTAGCTGCTATTCTTACTCACGCAGGCGCGTTTGGGGTGCTCTAGTCCATCCGAATGGGAGTCCATCCAGGCAGAGACAAGACTAACACGGGCATCTAACACGGGCATGACGCTGATCATTGGACGACACCACCATCATCCCGCTCGATGCGTCTCCAACCCGCAGCCTCAAAGGCACTCTGTTAGGGCATTTCCCGAACAACCCAATCCGATGTCATTTGTCGCGAGTAGTAGCCAGGTCTGTCCGGGCGAAAGTGCTAAAGCAACGCTACCGACGAGGGGACAAGAAGGAAGGACAGGTCGAGCACCAATTGCAGGAGCAACAAGGTACGTAAGCCGCCAACCTGTCAGTGTCACTGTCATGCTAGGCCCGGGCAATGGTGATCCGCCAGTCATGCCGTGCCCACGTCCGGGCCGCCAGTAAGTTCGCCTTGCCGTGCCAGAGTTCGATGGACGAACTTTGATGAGGCAAAGCACACGAACGTTCCGGAGCATGCACAAGCCGGGGAGAAGTTTACCACTTACCACTCGTCGTCCAAGCCGATCTCCCATCTTGCATACCGGGGGCAAAGCATACCGCCACGATGGAACGGAAGGAGCAGGGCGCTCCTATCAGGGCCGGCGCCCCACACTCTCGCCCTGAGCCTGCCCACTGCCCTCGCTCCTCCGGCCTTCTTCCGCTTCCATTTATGCACTATCGTTTTACTTTTCCCAGACGCCTGGAAAAGACGGAATGCTCCACGCCACGGGAGGCACTAGAGACGTCTTGCACCCATCATGCCTGGCAAATGGCCATGCTCGCCAGCCAATACTTGAACACAGGCCCCCCGACTGGCCGACTAGCTGGCCTACTGGCTGGCCTCCTGGCTGGCCTACTGGCGAGCCGGGCATAGCTGTCTGTCAAAACAACCTTAGGTTTCGGCATGTGGTAGGTGCGCAGCCCGTTGCGCATCCCTCGAAGCCACACGAGCACCTTACCCTTGGGACCTGTGGATCTCCCCAATCACCTACATAATCTTAAGCCTTCCCTTCCCTTGGGAGCGGCATCGTGCATTGTACCACTGTCCAATATTCGGAGCCGAAGTGGTATATATGTCACATCCGTCACATGAATGTATTCCAAATCCTCCTCGATTGTACCGCCTTATCGATAACACCCCACGTCCGTGAGAGACAGTCCTCCTGGGGTTTGACGAGAATCGAATACGACCCCCCCGACAGGGAGGGCTTCAGCCACGACTCCGTGAGCGTTCTATTCAGGCTTAGGACGTCTTCGAAGACATCACCATCGTTGCTTAAGTACTGCCCTTCAGTATTCACATTCCCAATCCTCGACCATCCCGCGTTCTACTCGACCAATGGACATTGTCCGGGCAAGTACACTACCAAGGTAAGCTATTCACATATGACGTCGTTTACTGTTGATGCAACGGTCATCATCTGCATCTGCTTACAAGTTCGCTGCGTCATATCATTCTTTTGTAACTAAGTAGATGTTGGCAACAAGCATTGGCGATTTGCTTAAGTCTGAGACCTCATCTTTACAGCACGCCGACGCAACAGTTCGGGACTCCAGCATCTGCAGGCACTCACTATTGGCTTCGCCAAACAGGGTAGCGACTACGTTGAGTCTCAGCTGATCAAGGCAACTACTAGATTACCATATAGAACGCCAAGAGCGGGAGGACGGAGTAAATCTGAAGCTAGATGAGAGCGTCTGCACACCTCTTTCATGAGATTGTCTCCATCTGGCGCCGCAAACGAATTTCCTATGGCTCGTCGTGAATATACAGCCGTACGGCCAAGTAAGAACAAAGGCCAACTTCCACCTTTAGTTGAGGTGATTACCCTTTTATAGACGACGCAATGACCCCTCAGAGCAAATACTTACCAGAGAGATCTTGACAGGCTGTACCAGAAATCCGCCATACTAAACCCGCGGCGGAGCGTCTGTATGAATTGCCTCGTGCTGCCTACGATTCGTCGATACGCACCAACGAGTACTCAACGACGAAATCGCTTGCTCCATCGCCGTCGCTTCAGAACAGAAGAAACCCTTCGCCAACGTACGAGAGATCGATCACTCCTCCGCAGCGAAGTCCGGTGCATCCTAACTCAAGCCATCAAAGCTCTCGACTCGATTCGCACATTCCTCTACGTTCTGGCCCTCCCACTCGTAGTAGTGGCTCTTCTTTATCCTCTGAGTTCTCTGACAGGCGTGGGAGCCTGGTGTCAGCTGCTTCTTCTGCCGCGTATCCCTCCTGTTCCTCTTCTGCCGGTGTATATTCTTCCTCTTCCTCTACTGCTACCTACACTCCGTATTCAAGTATGAGCCGCGAGCAGCCGCTCTCCGCTGGATTGCCCGCCCTGCGTGGCCCATCGAATGGCGCTCATTCGGAAAACGAAGGACTCGATCAACGCAGTTTGCCATCTCTCTTTGGCAACAGCCCCGGAGGACCAATGAGCCCTTATTCGCAGGAAAGGGCTCCGCTGTATGGCTCGCGCCACAATACAGCGCAAACTTATCCTCCGTCTAGGCAAACATACAGTTTACCAGCTCCAGACCAGCCAGCGTATACCTCTGGGGGAGACGTTCAATCCCGACAGTACTCTTACCCACCCACGCAATATGCAGATCGGTCGCCGTTCATGAATGGTAGCGCCAACGGGCAGTATCCACTCAATTTCGACACGGGCAGTGAATACGGTGAACCTAAACACAAGCGCCGCCGAGGAAATCTGCCCAAAGCGGTCACAGACATCATGAGGGCTTGGTTTCAGGATCACATCGCACACCCTTACCCGACTGAAGAAGAGAAACAGATTCTCATGCACCGTACGGGCCTGACTATCAGCCAGGTCAGTACGAATCCAAGGGTCTGACCTTTAAGGAATCCATTAATTGACATATACAATAGATCAGTAACTGGTTCATCAACGCCAGACGCCGTCATCTGCCTCAGATGACCAAGCAAGCTCAGGCAGAAGCGGAAGTCCGAGACAACCAAGGTGGGCAACGCCGGTCGCCCCCAGATCGCGCTTCCCAGAAATGAGTCTCTGGCGCCGCAGCTGCGGACCAGCGGCTTCCTCATTCTCACAGCCGGCACAGATACACTTACATGAGTTTCCATCCAATTCTGCAACATAGCGACACACCAGATACCCCGACCGATTCTGTATGTATGATCGACAGCCGCTGCATGGAAGTGTACCAAGGGTCCGGTTCCGAGAGCACCAGCACCTCGGTCGGAAGAAGGCAAAAGAAGCAACCTGGCGTTCCGGTTTCTGCTTAGTTGTAGCGATTCTTCATCATTTCTGCGATGCTCGGCCTTCGAGCCCGGGACACAGCACGGCACATCGAGGGCCTTGATTACGAAGTTTTCTGCGCATCGATTTCAAAAAGTACACAATTGAAGCCCATCCGACCTTTTCTCGCAACGGTTAACGACATGAACAATCTCTTATTATCACTTCGAATTTGGGGAGATCTCTACTGGAGATTGCTCGTTGATGCTGCTATAGGGGCTGAGGGGGGTACCTGCATGCCACCTCAGTCGCGTGGTTCAATCTCTTGGGATCCCCGGTACTGGTCTTTGAGCCACGGTAGTCCCATGGTTGTACTCATACATGAACGAGAATTATTTGTTTGCCATCTGAATATAAATTCCCACGTCTTCCACGAAAATCTCCCCCATCTATCCCCAGAGCTGCCATCCCGCAACCAAATCCCCTTCCCACGCAAACCGTTGAAAACAAAAAATCTCAACCCCGAAGACGCACAATGATATCAACAGCCACCCCCTCTTCCCGCCGGCCTACCAATCACACAGCCCGAGCAAAGCCGCCTCCCTTCATGCATTTCTGCACCACTTGCATCCGCGCCCCCCTTGCAAACCCGCTCCGTCGGTATCGCACTAACGATGTCCACACCGGGCGCCCCGCCCTAATTTTAACCCACCCCGGGCCAGAAGCGCAAGCCACCCGTGTCATCGGAGCGTTTTTTATGGCACCAGTAGCAGCGAGGGAAGGGAAGGTACCTTAGTGGACCATGGGACGGGGGGCGGTTGACGTAACCTTGGCGCAACTGGCCTCTGGATGGATCCGTCCATCGGTGGGAGTCTGGGAGAGGGAATGTAGGATGGGATCGGAAAATGGGGTCCGGCTGTTGCGGTCCTAGGGAAGCGACGTGGCGGGCTGGGAAGGCTCTTCTGGAATAAAGAACTGGGAAAGAGGCTACCGAGAAGGAAGAGGAGTGGCGATTAGGGGTATGCTTACTCGGAGGGGCAGAGGGATGCTTTTGGACAGGACAGCTTGGCTTGGGATAGGCAATGGGCGTGATGATTGATTGATTGATTGATTGGGGCATGGCGATTCGGTGCGCACCAGGGGAGAGCCGACACCCGCTGGAGCCGACGCTTCCGTCACGGCAGTTCTGGGTGTTTGTCACCTCAGCTGAGGTCGTACTCACACGTCGATTGCGACGGTCTTGGGCCGTCAAGTTCCAGCCCCGTGCGCCCCGTCGCCGACGGCTACGAGTCATGCAGACGCCTAATTGTAACGCATGGACGAGACGTGATGGATTGCCGATCCCCAAGGAATCCAACCTCATTTTCCAATCCATCCCAGGTTACATTAGAATCTCCTCATCCAACCTCGCCTCGCCCCTTGGGTCGGCGCTACGAAACCCGATCGCGAGGTTCTCGCAGAGCTCGCGTTTGTGAGGATCGCGGGCCCCGGGACCGTCAGGGCCGCGGCGTGGGATTCGTGGAAATTTTGGTGGAGGTGATGGCGGAACTGAAGTGAACTGGGGGGAGTATTGGGATTATTGGGTCACATTCATTTGGAACGAGGCAGGCAGTTGCATGAGTACATGTGTTGTTGGAACGGTCCTTGTTGCCTTTCCAACCGAACACAACCGCCGATCTGGCACGCGTGGGCCGCGTGCAGCTGGGGGGTTTTTTGTTGAGATGGGGATGGAGAGGGCATGGCAGGCAGGGCATAGGCGTGAGGTGGGCGTGGGCATGCGAGACCCTGATCGACGGTGCAGATGAGCGCATGGCTTGAGGGGTGGAGGGGGGGAGGATGGCGTGGATGGGCAGCCAGGTATGGTGAGGTAGGTAGCTTAGGGTATGGGAAAAATAATAAGGCGGGTTGGACGTGCGTGGGTCGGGTGCGTGCAGGCGGATGGAAAAGATAAGGTAGGGTGGTGCAGGAATGGGTTTGAGTGATGCTCGTGAGGGAGTGGTGGGTGAGCGAGGAAATACGTCATTGTTGGGAATTTGTTGGAAAAATTATCAGAATAGGAAACTGGAGCAAATGAGAACGATAATGACTGAAAATTTTTCTTCTCTTTTGGCTTTGCATTCTGCATTCATGCTTGAATTATCTTCCGGGTGTAGATCTTTGTTGGAAAGTGTTGCGAAAACAATATTTGTGCATGTTGTCGTTGACATGCTGGGTCGTCAGATCGTCAGATCGTCATCATCGTCAGTCTTCTAAAACGATCGCGCGACTCAACCGCCTCATTATTTTCACCGCTTTCCCGGCAAGGGGTCAATTCGAACTGCCGTACTCTACCATTGTAACGGATCGAGAAGAACCCTGGCCCCTATGCAGTGTGTCGGGAACTTCCTTTTGCTCCGGATATATCAAACCCGGGACAGGGGACAGACTTGCTGGGGAGGCCGTTATGGTGGACCCATCACTGCAGACCCCGTTAAGCACCCGGAGGTAGATCCCCGCCTCCAAGGCAAGCGGTGAGGCGGACGCCGCGTGTGTGATATGCTTCTAGAAGGCTTCAGACCTCACACTTGCGAGTCATGCCCAAATGAGGCGGTTGCACTGTACCCGCCCGAGGCTGGTAGGACAGACAGTCTTCTCCTGTCGAGCTGCGTCGACCCTCTTCTATTCGCTAGTCTCCTCACTCCCTGTGTTCGGTCGCGTGTGGATATACATCCTCTTCTAAACTGAGCACCTTCCACGGCTCAAGCCTCCCAATTGCGGCCATGCCTTCCCCTTTGTCCCCCTCAACAGCCGTCGAGATGATATAGTCCCTCCCAAAGGCCTGAGTCTCCATACGCGTCTCACTCTCTTTTATATCTCTCAACCAGACTTCGACATCCGATACTATACCACCCCATAGTCCAGTGCTTTGCAGTTGCTCGCTTGTCTGTGGAACCCGGACATTGCGAAACTCCAGCTCTTGAAGCCACTTCGCCATCAGGGCCTCACCAGTCATCTTTATGTACGCCTCTTTAAGGGACCAGAAAGTGTAGAACAAGCGGCGGCGGGCCTTCAATCGCGCCTCCGCGCTTATTGTCTGCTCCGTTCCGTCCGACATCTGCACAATCAACTCTTCTTTCTCTACCTTGTAGCTGCCCCCACGCTCTTCCACCTCTTTCAGTTTGACTACAGTACTATCATCAAGGGTATAAGTGTCAGGAACTGTAGAGACCATGTCCGCCACCTCGCGTTCCGAAAACACTTCCTGAAAGATCCGCACCCAGTTCTCGAACCCCTCGCGGGCGACGGTACGGCGGTCCTTGTCCCAGTCGACATGCATAACGTCGACACCCAGCCTCGCCCCAGACCCCGCCCTCCCCACCAAGACGACAACAGCACCATGATGAGACACATTGAACTGGACAATCTTCTCCGGTGCATGCTCGGAGGGATTATAGCACGGCTTGCCATTGTCAGCAACACTGATGACGCTCTCTGACCATGGTATGCCGCAGCTTCGAACTATAGCGAGATGCTTGAGGAGGTAGGAGCCCAACTTGAGCTTTGCATCTTGCGGGCGCTTAAAGGGGAGCACCTTTGCCGTCTCTTCGGGTGGGAGCAACGAGAGCGCGCGCGAAGCATCACCAGTGGCCCAATGTTCAGTCGATGACATAGAATATCCGTATGAATTTGACGCTGGGGCCGGCCACAGCTGCGCTGTGTCGAGAAGCCAGCGGAAAACAGCGTGGTTTGCCATGATCCGCGAGAAAGGATCGAGAACGAAAGGGGGCTAATTGCACATCGCCGCTGTTTGTCGGAGGCTTGTGGAAATTCCAATCCACTGAAAGGAGCACCAAAGGTCACGCGCCTTAGGTGAGATTTCCGGCCAACTGCAGTGCACTCGTGTGACTCGGTTTCCGATGGAATCGACACGGATCAAGGTGAGAGTGCCGACTAGAATGAACTGCCCATTCGATCAATCCTGCTGAAAGTCCGTCCACGATTGTCATTACACACAAGGAAGTACAGCGCAAGCACTATTTCAGGGGTCTGCGGCGGTCTGTGCCAGCACTCAGGAGACTGCGGAGACTCATCGATAAGTCGAGGCAACCGTACATGTAACTTATCTTATCTCATGGATCTTATCTCGACGATCTGATCTGAAGGACGGGATCTATATTAAGTAAACTCTAATCCCTCATCTTCGAGTCGTCAAGAATTTGCAGGCTATGACACATCTCCTCTTCATAATGCCATGACCAAAACCATCACGGTCGGCGTGCTAGCCCTTCAAGGCGCCTTCCAGGAGCACCTACAGTTGCTACGGCAAGCCGCTGCTCTTGTTGGGCCAGATGATGACTCTAGCTGGAGATTCATAGAAGTTCGGACGGCCGGCGAGCTTTTACAATGTGACGCTCTGATCATTCCTGGAGGCGAGAGCACCACAATGTCCCTAGTCGCCGCTCGTTCAAATCTCCTGGAGCCGTTACGGGAATTTGTCAAGTACGTCACCCCCCACCGTCACAGTCAGAAAGCAGATGCTAATGATGTGGTGCAGAATACACCGCAAACCCACCTGGGGCACCTGCGCTGGCCTGATCCTTCTCGCAGAGTCTGCTAATCGCACCAAGAAGGGCGGGCAGGATCTCATCGGTGGACTCGACATTCGAGTCAACAGAAATCACTTTGGAAGGCAAGTCGAAAGCTTCGAGGCGAACTTAGACCTACCGTTTCTGGGTACCGTGGATGATAGCAGACTTGGTATGGATAACGCACCATTTAAGGCTGTTTTCATCCGAGCGCCAGTAGTGGAGAAGATACTGCCGACTGTGTCGGGCGAGCAGGTCGAGGAGGCGGTGGTCGATGGGACAGTTGTTGCGCCGTCCCGAGCGCCAGTGGATGATATGTCGAAAAACGCTGCAGGTCGGGATGTAGAGATCATGGCGACGCTACCAGGGAGGAGTGCAGCGCTCCCAAACAAGGTTGCTTCGTCACATACTGAAGAGAAGGTTGGAGATATTATTGCTGTTCGGCAGGGTAATTGCTTTGGCACTAGCTTCCATCCGGAGCTGACCGGAGATGCGCGGATCCACGTTTGGTGGTTGGAACAGGTCAAAAAAGCTATAGTGTAAAATTGGGGCGGAAACAGCATTATAGACCGGGACTGCAAGTTTTTGTAAGGGGGCTGCATTAGACGGTGTTGGGCTAGGTAGGGTTTGAACGGTGTGCATTGGACTTGTGGTGGACTTCCATGTCCAGGGGAGCCTCATCTGCTCCGTTTGATATAGAGATTTTTGAAAGATAGATCGAGACCGATTCCTGCTCCAGACGCCACTATTTCACAAGAGCCGAACCCCCAGCTAAATCACCCTACCTACCTTTTCCATATTCCTCTTCTTCCTTGATCCTTTCCTCTGCAATAGCGCGGCCGTAACCACCTCGACCAGGATCGTATTCATCTCTGTACTCATCACGAACCTGCCCTCCGGACTTGCCACGCCCGTACTGCCTGCCTTCTTGGAACCCAGGATCTAGATCTGTCCGTATTATCCGCTCATCCAGTTTGGTCCCACCAATATATTTCATGCAATCCAGAGCGTCCTGATGCGTGTAGTACTCCACGAAGCAGAAACCGCAAGGCGTCTTGTTGAACCGATCGAGTCCCATTACAAGTCTCTTAATTTCGCCGCATCTGTTCTGATTAGCGGTCGAACAGCGAACTGTCTCCATTTGGAGCCTTACTTTGCAAAGAGCTCGTGAATCTGCTCCTCTGTTGTGTAGAAGGACCTGCGAGGTATGAGCCGCGCGATCGACCCCTAAAGCACTGGCACTGGTGAATACCCACAGATTACCCACGTATAGAGTTGTAGCATCCTTCAATGGATCATCCTGTTCCTCGGGTGTTCGGTCTCGATCGTCGCGCTCATCCCGGTCATCTCGATCCCTGTTGTATTTGCGCTTCTTGTTCTGTTCGAGGCAAGGGAACTGGTCAGTGTCATCGTTCCCTCACAAGAAGCGGAGGATAATGTAGAAGCATACCCGACCTAAGTAGTATGCACTAGGCTTGTCGAGCCTATCCACAGTATTGCGCGTTGCTGCAGGCATCGTGACTGACTGATCTTTGTTGATGGTCCATACAAGTCGCGGAAAACTGCCTGGAATAGACGCGCGCTAAACCTTTCCATAGCTTCACTTAAATCTCCATTAACATTTGGCGCGTTCCAACCACCATATCATTATTATTGGATCGGCATGTCCCAACGCGGGCCAGGAAGCACACATCAGGGCGTTCCTGAGAACGGCGACTACAGCTAGACTCTTTGAACTTTGGGGCACCAGAAGGCCAGAATGCCAAAGGTAATCAGCTACACGCCCGCCTGGCTGTCCAGGCCTTCCCCAGGCTTTCGTCTCTTCTCCTCTTCTCAGGACGTCTCACGCTCTCCAAGGGTAAACGGGAAGTCCTCAACGCTATCGGCGAACGGCAACAGAACTGAAGATGATTACCTGGGGCCCAAACGGACAATAGCGCGGAGGGGGACCGAAATATTCGTGGTTGTGGGTAATCATATCAGATGGTCGGACCTCTGCATGCTGAAAGACGACTGGGAAGAAGCACAAGAACTGCGCAAAAGCAAGACCAAGTCGAAGAAGACAGAGTACTCCAATGGGGATCATGAGGAAGACGATGCGGAGAGTAGTCACAGGGTGGGCATCATGCTTCATGTTATACGCCCCATTGGCTAATTCGACCATCGATAGATTCTCAAGGTCCCTGTGAGCGAGCAAATTCGACAGATCCTACCCTCACCAAACGGTCAGCTCCTAGCCATAGTTACAAGCCATACCGTACATATCGCTATCCTCCCCGACTCTTCGCACCTTGGCCAGTCAGACACCACCCCAATCCGCCTAAAGACACATACACTTGGGCCTACAACCCATGTGTTATCTCAACCAGCTGTGGCCAGCGCTCTTTGGCATCCGCTCGGTGTGGGAGCAAATTGCCTTGTGACGATCAATGCGGAAGCCGTTGTAAGAGTATGGGAGATCAGCCGGGAAAGTCGCTGGTCATTTGACAGTCCTACCCTCACTATCGACCTGAGGAAACTTGTAGATGGGAAATCACAAGAAGATGATTTTGGAGCGTTTGGTCTTGGGAGGAACAGAGGCTTTTCTGCTGATGCTATCGACATGGAAGTTGCATCTGCGTGTTTTGGAGGCAACGGCACGGCTGAAGAACACGGATGGGCATCCATGACACTCTGGGTAGCTATGAAAGAAGGGGATGTCTACGCGTTGTGCCCACTTCTACCTACGAAGTGGCAGCCACCACCAACCCTGGTACCTTCACTATCGACAGCTGTTGTTTCAAAGGTAGCCGCTCAACAAGAAGATGATTCGGCCACAGCCGATGAAAAGCGTCAAAGTGATCAGCAGTATCAATGGATATCCGAGATTGATAGTCAGGACCCTATCTTTGCTGTGGGCGAGTCTGAATTTGGGGATGATGTCGAAATCTTCCATCGTCCTGCACAACCCGGACCTATTCCCAGACTTCAAGGTCCATTCGAAATACTTTCAGAAGATTCGGAGGAGTATATGGAAATATCAGATATTCATGTCATTGCAGCGAAGGTAGATGTAGATGAGCTCATGCTCGGTGAAGAAGACGAGTCTGATCTGGACTCGATCAATCCGGATGAGTTATCTGCTGCAATGATATGTCTATCGACAACGAATGGGAGAGTCTACGTGTGCTTGGACCTGGAAGGGGTAGAGGGGCAATGGCTGCCCATTAAAAGAGTAAGTCTGATTGCGATTGGTTGCACAAGATACGCGTGCTGACTGTTGTGCTATCAGAGCGATGCTCTACGATTTCCAGACTCTACGCCGTTGCCAAGACTTACGCTACTTGAAGCGCTTGATACGTTACGTCCCGAAAGCGCTCTAAACGGAGAATGGCCCACCTTCAGTGCGGATGTATATTCGAGGTATTCTTTCTTCCTAACGAATAGTACGGGTGTATTCTTCTTCTCTTTGACACCATGGCTGCAAGGTTTTGAGGGCGAGCTTCAGGCTAGTAACGGAGCTGGATCTGCCATTCGATTGGAAGTTCTTACCCAAGGACCTGGGACTCTACGCGAGCGGGTCCTCCCCATAGAGCAACGCGACGAGGACGGCCCAAGGACAGGTCTGACGGCGTGCGTAGTGTTGCAAGATTCAGATTTGGGTTACTTTCTCTTGACGGCAGTCGGCGAGCAACCGCAGGCTGCAACCCTTGATACTCCTTACAATCAGCTCAATCATGTCATTGACAACTACTCCCATCGTAGCTTCGAACCAGAGATGAAGTTGCTTGCTCTGGGACCCACTAGGGCAGCGTACCAACCGCCAATGTCGTTGTTCGAGGACCTTTCATTCGGTTCTACCTTCCTTGACAAACATCAGGACAGCCGGCACAAGTGGACTCGAACACAAGAAATCCGACTCTCTGGCGCCACACTCCAGCTGATGACCGAAGCCCATCGAGTTCTCAGTGAACAAACCCAGCGGCTTGGCGCAGCAGCTGCGGATCTATTTCGACGCTGCGAACGAATGCAGGATGAATTTCGCGATCAGATTCGACGAGCGAATGAGGTTGCGAACCGCATTGATAGCCTGGCGGATGTCGGCGGAGACGACTACGGCGATGCGGAGACGGAGGAGGACCGACCGGCGGCTAATACTCTTATTGAAAAACGGTTGGAAAAGGCGAAGGCTAGACAAGAAGAGCTCATGAATAGACACGAAGCTCTAAGGAGAAAGCTGGCACGAAGCGGGGGCCGGGAATTGAGCGAGAAGGAAGAAGTGTGGGTCTCGGAGATAGAAAAGTTGGGACATTCCGTTTTGGGAGAAGAGGCAGAGGACGAGGATGAACAGCAAGGACGGGAAATCTGGCAGCGGTATAAAGAGGCAAGTCACGGTGCTCACACATGTGGGCAGAACTTGGCTAAAAACAGAGTATAGGCACGGGAGCTGGCGAATGATTTGGTGGAACAGACTAAAGACATATCCGAAGCCGGTCAACCAGAAGCCAACGGATCGTTCAAAGTACCGCCAGACTTGAGGAAGGCCAAGGTCGCGCAGGTCATGAGCTTGCTGGAAAGAGAGTGCGTATCATATTCTGCTCGGTCTTCAGCGACCTCGCATGATACTGACAATTCTCAGATCCGCACTGGTCGAAGCTGCGCAATCTAGGCTTGAGAGGCTAAACTTATCTACGCTAACGTGAACGGGCTTCGATTCATTCTACGCGATGTATCTATATGGAGAAAACGAACAGAAACCGTACTAAGCCTTGCAGCAATTTGCAAGACCTTCTGCTAATGCGAGCCAGTGATAAGGCATCGAGCGAGGAATCCACTGTTGGTACTGAGGAGCCTCCAAGGAGCATCCACAAAGCACGGCAGCATTCGGCTCCCGCCAGGGCAGCACCAGCTCAGTGTATCCCAGAGTACCACTTCACATCATGGAGAAACATTTTGTCTAACTTCACACGCCATTTGCGAAACGCCAGAGCACCTGAATCTACGTAATCCACTTCTTTTCTACAGGACCCCCAACATCATCAATCCCCTCTCATCCCCCACCCTCTCCACCAACCCCCGCAACTCCCTCCCCACACCACCCTCATCCCCCGCATCGCCTCCTCACTCCAACCCTCCCTCCGCAAAATCCCATGCGTCCACCCCTCAGAACGCCTCCATCTCACCTCCCCCTCAAGCCCCCCATATCTTTCGCCCATGCTCCCCGTCACACCCCTCAACGCTTCAAAGCCCACACGTTGCCAACAACGCCGGCAGCCTCCTCCCTCAACCGCTCCACCGCTTCCTTTCCCACCGAGACAGACCGATGAATCACACGCCGGCCACCCTGCGCCACAGGCAGTCGTCCGCGAAGCAGAAAATCCCTTTCATCACGTGGCGTAACCTATCCCAAAAAGGGCTATCTGAGAGGAGGTATGTAGTGTCTACCATACTTGATCGACGAAGAGCCTGCATCGAGACGGGATAAGCATAGAGCGCAAACTCGTTCGACAGAATGACTGTATGTGCCAAAAGTACAAATACAGTAATTTACCGTGGAGAGGTGGGGAGAGGGAGCGGGGGCGAGGGATGAATGGGCTGTTGGGACCGGAAGGGGGGGGTTGGCTGGGTTGGGGAAAATGGGGGGTTAGCTGGGGCGGGAAAGGTGGGAGGGGAAGGAGGAGTCGGGAAGGGGAGACGGACGTGCCGGCGACGGTGTGGGGAGAGCTGGCGCAGTAGTGGGGTTCGGGGAGGAAGGAAGTGGGCTAGGGGTGCGGTTAGGGTGAGGGTGGCGTGGTGGATGAGAATTGTGGGGGCGAGTGAGAGGGCGGAGGATCTGCATGGCGACAGGGTGGTGCCGGCGGAGGTTTTCGACGGGTGGTGGGGGATTTGCCAAGCGGCTACGGCATATGTGTAGGACTTGCATGGTCTGAAACCCCCACGCGTGTCCGTGGCGAAGTCTGTCCTGCCAGGCGGCAGGGTCGCCAGTCGGCACCAGGCTTCCGGGGTGGGTAATTCTTGCAAATGACATCACACAACCCATGTGAGACAACCCTCATTATCAGCACGAATACATCCGTTGAGTCGAAACTCTCACGAATCCCACTGATGAGTATTAGGATGGAAATAAATCGACGCCAAGGAGAAGTGTGGGTATTTGTGGACACAGTGTAGAATTAAAGACACGCTATTATCGCTCAGCCAAAACAAGACGCTGTGAAAATCGCTGAACGTGAAGAGAGTCGATATGTACGCAGAGTCCACATACCCTCCATGACGATACATAGAAGAGAAGAAAATACCAAACCAGCAAGTATCGTCCCCTCGTCTCGTCCTTCTCGTTCTTGCTAATCCTTCATCCACTGACTCGCCTCTCGCCAAATCCGTCGAATTAATCACAATTCGTCTTTCACTCTGCTCGTCGCCGAACTTGCTGCGCTGCTGACTGTACTGGCCATCTCCTCCATATTACTCAACGCCGCCTGTAACGCCTCACCAGCGCCATCTCCCGCAAGCGCCGAGAGCTCCGCTATCTTAGCTCTCGCACTCTGCATCGCAGCGCTAATTCTACTTTTCGCACTTTCCACAGCCGCCTCCTCCTCCGCTCCGTATATGGCCGAGCTGACCTTGGCCTCCACATTGGATGCAGTGTCACCAATGAACGAGCCCGCAGCCGCTGCGTTCTCCTGCACAACGGACGAGACGGACGAATACGCGCTCGCAGCACCACTCGTGACAGACTCTACCGTTCCGGTCGATGTGCCATAAATTGCTGCGGAGATGGCGCTCTGAGCTGATGAAGCCGCATCTTGGATCGAGCTCTGTGCTGCTTCGGCGTAGCCCGTCTCCGTACCATACATGGCCTCGCTGACCTTGGAGGTAGCTGAGCTGTAAGAGCTAGCGGCAGCCGATGTAGCTTGCTCATAGGTACCCTTACTGGTGCCGTAGATCTGGACGCTAGCAGCTTCGACCACAGCGTTTACCTGGTCACTTGCACTATCAATGATACCCTCAAGGGAGGCTGGAGGTGTGTAATATGACGAGACAACGGAAGATGCGGAAGCATAAACATCGCTGGCATAACTTGATGCGGACGATGCCATACTGACATGGTAACCAGTGTTCATAGCAGAGCTGAGCCGGCTCATCACGCTCTCGGTGAAGTCCGGTTCCTTTCCAATAACCAAATCTGAGATCAAAGCTTGCACAGCCTCATACTGAGCAAAGGCAGCACCAGTGGCTTGTGCCGCATAGTCGCTTGCCTGGAAGAGAACCGATTGGGAGAAAGGTGTAGGAGCACCATAAACCTGCTCGCTCGCCTTCGAGACTAGAGCCTCCCAGTTCTGTGAGGCTTGACTTGCCACCGACTCGGTCCACGGCGTTTCAGAGCCCACGATAGCCGTGCTCGCAACTGAGGAAATTGAGTCCGCCTTCTCTGAGATGACCGAAGCAATAGATTCAGCGTTTCCGGTTGATGTGCCGTACACGGCAGAGCTTGCAGCTACTGAAGCTGAAGATAGCGATGCTGACGCAACTGACAGAACTGAGCTATAACTAGACGATGCAGAGTCAAGGATGCTTTTCGCCGAAGACTTGCTTGTTTTCCCAACAGGAGAGCTGGCGGACCCCAGAACCGATTGGAGATTGTCAGAGGCTTGAGATACAGCATTGCTGTACTGACTTTGAGCTACGTTGAGTAAGCTTTGGTACGCAGGAACCGGTGTTCCATAGATCGCCGTGGATGCGGCACTGTACAAGCTCTGATGGACTGGTGTTGGTGTTCCGTACACAGCACTTGACGCAGCATTCAAGAACTCAGAGTACCGTTCGTGTGCCAGACCAATTCCTTCGTAGTAGCGCCGTTGAGCATCGAGGATGTATTGCTGATGAGCGGGTGTTGGTGTGGCGCCAACAGCGCTCTTGGCACTAGAGTATTGGGCAGATGCAACACTGAGGCCCTCAGCGAGTCGGGAAGAAGCGAGGGACGAGATTGATTCCAATACGCCTTGGGATGGACCATAAATGGCACTGCTGGCGGCACTGGTAGCAGAAGCGTGCTGCAAGCTTGCAGCAGTGGATAGATCCGAGTACCGTTGAGCTGCAGCGGAGAGTATTGACTCATAGTCTGATGTTGACGTGCTGCTCGCGGCACTCTTAACGGCGTTATACTGAGACGAGGCTGCTGCGAGTGCATCGGAATATTTCTGATTAGCCACAGACAAGACAGATTGTTGTGGGCTTAGGGCTGTTCCATAAATACTAGTCGACATAGCCGCCATAGCCGATTGAAGCCTTTCACTGGCTGCGTCTAATGATCCAGAGTAGGCTGATTCAATTGACGCCAGCATCTCTTCGTGGACCGGCTTAGGTGAACCGGAAATCTGCTGAGACGCCATGGATTTCGCATGCGAATATTGCTCCTGTGCTCTACTGGCAGCCTCCGAGTATTTTGAGCTTGCCTGAGCTGCTAGTGATGCTGTAGCAGGCAATGGGGTTCCGTAAATGATCGCAGATGCACTATTGATGGTCAACACATATGGAAAGTTAAATGGAATGGAGTATACTTACGCAGCAACAGCCTCTGCGTATTTTCCAGAAGCTACGCTCATCACACTTTCTCCGGTACCTTGCTCTGTCCCGTAAAGCACACTGGACGCCGCTGCAAGAGCACTCGAATACTGCTCACTTGCGATAGAAGTGATGCTTTCCACAGAGCCTTGTGTGCTAGTGGGTTGCAAGAGTGCGTCACTCACGGCACGAGTGATGTCAGCATACTTGTCGCCTGCTTGGCTAACCATACTCTGCAGTTTTTCAGAATAGGTCTCGTCGTCATTGACAACATCGTCGAGGACCGGTTCGCGTGCTTCGACTTTCTGCGCCATCGCTCCAGCGAAGACCTTTTTGGAGGCTTTGCCAGCCACAGATGAGGCGCTAGAGCTGACCGAACTGCCTGCGCTGGAGATACTTTCCGTGACGGGAGTTGACGATCCCGGAATAGCCTCAGAGACGGCTGAAGCTGCGGAATGGATGCTTTTGGAGGCCTCTGAGGCAATGGATTCGTGTATTGGGGCGGGTGTCCCAACGATCTGTTCGCTAGCTACTGACGTTGCCTGATCCCACTTCTCGCTGGCTGCGGAGACAACGCTATCGGTCATGGGCTGTTGGGTCCCGACAATAGCCTCACTTGCCTTGGAGATTGCAGCAGAGATAATGCTATCACCAATGGGCTGTTGCGTGCCTACAACAGCTGCGCTTGCTTTCGATGCTGTAGAGACGAACTTAAGCTTAAATCCATCAACTTTCTCCGAAGCAACACTGCTGGCTTTGGAAGCCATCTGGGAAGCCTTGCTCGTTGCATCAGAAGCCATTTCGGAAGCCTTACTCGTTGCACCAGAAGCTATCTCGGAAGCCGTACTTGTGACATCAGTAACCTTCTCACTAGCCCCAGAAGCCGCCTCCAAAACCTTGCTTGTTGCCTCTGTGGCTTTCTCACTAGCAACAGATGCGATACTCTCGTGAACCGGCTGTGAACTTCCGCCCATAGCAGCAGATATCTTGGTTGCAGCTTGCTCAACCATGCCGGGCTGGGTACCGATGACTTGAGAAGAGATGCCTGAGGCGGCATCGACGGCGCCCTGAGAGGCTTGGGAAGCCAATGATTCAATGCTACCCTGGCTCGTGCCCACGATACTCTCACTTGCTGAACTGATTTTCTCCACGACTTTCTGGCCAGCGGCTGCTGCCCTGGCTGGGGCATACTTGGTGCTGAAGTCTTCGGAAGCATCTCGCGCCTGAATTTTCCATCTGCCAACTTCTTTTAGCCTACTCAGTTCTTTCGCTGTGTCCTCCGCAGTGCCCATGCCTCTTAATTCTACGTCGTCGCCAGCGTCTTTAGCCGTCTTCAAACCCTCGTGGTCCTTAGCCACCGTCTCGACTTCGCTGCGCCACTCGGCAAACGTCTTCTTCATGTCGTGGTACTTAGACCAGTCTTTGTATGTTACACCTTCCATCCATGCCCACCTCATTCCTATTTCTTGAAGACCAAGATCACGGATGTTGTCGATGACGTCAAGAGTAGATTCGGAGGCTGCGTTGACGAGCGAATGGGTTTCCTCGTCGTACCTTTGCTTCCAAGATCTCAAAGCCTGCGCCTTATCCTTGACAGCTAAACCAGCACTTCTTGTCGCCTTGACTAGATCCTCCTCTGCGCTTTCTATATCGCCGTTATTCGCATCCTCTGGAATTGATTTGACAATTTTGATGATTGTCTTCTTGAGTTTGGCGATCTCCGAATGGGAAGATTCCTCAAGCTGAACCACCAAAGCTTCGCCGACTCCTTTAACTTGTTTCTCGACCTGCCGATCGGTAATATCTTTAACGCGCTCCTGAAGGTCATCGGTACCTTTATCGGCGGCTTTTGCAAATTTCTCTTGCCAATTTCTAAGATCGCTCGCGATTTTTTCCTGAACCTGCTCTGCTTCTTGCTCCGGCGTCAGAGATGGCGTGGCGCTAGCAGCTTCTGCTGTTGCGGTCGTACTTTGATTGGGCTGCCCTGTAGCGTATGCTGATGCAACAGAGGAAGCCACAGATGATAGGCTTGACGATAAAGAAGATGTCTCGGAAGTACTGTAGTAATGCTCGTTAGCATAATACGGATCATGTTGTGGGGAATATCAAATGCGTCGGAATTAATTCTGGAACCAGTCGCTCTTGCTTCCAGCGGTTCCTGCCGCGTGTTGTACGTTCAGCACCTCAATCACAACAACGTATCACTCCAATATTCTAAGAAACATTGAGCGAAAGCACTCTCATCGCCTTAGAATTGCCTTGGAGGCGTTTTTGCGTCGAATGTGTTTTTGCATCCTGAAACATGTTCCCCAGCTTAAACCTCCATCAGTAACAAAACGTGCTGCTTACCTATCGACATCATCCACTACCGCCTTGAGTTTCCTCCCATCGCGGTATCTACCAAGTCGCTCACCAATTCTAACAAGTTGAGGTTCTACGTTCTTGCCATAGAGTACTCTGAGCTTTGGCCAGAGAGTTCGGTCGATGAACACCACAGCAAAGCTCCAAGCTTTTTGGACATAAGGGAGACCGGTGTCAATTACAACCCTGTGCCCAAACGCGTACACTTTCTCTGTATATGGGCGTGATTTGGTATAGGCTGGAAGTAGGTGCGAATGATAGGCTTCCACCATGTTCTTATGACCCGCGTCATAGTAGGGACCTATGGCCGCAGTAGCTTTGCCTACATGAGGAGCGAGCGAGGAATCGTAGTGTTTCTTGGCATACGATTGTGCGATATCGATCTGAGGTTTCACGGTCTTCTCCCATTGAGTCTGACCATACGCTCGAGCTTGATCAACTCGGGGGGCACCATATGCCTCGTAGCTATGCTTGCCAAACCCTACGACAGGAGTATATACCTGCTTCTCAAGCTTCTCCACATAGGGTCGCACGGTCTCGACGTAAGGAGCAGCGTACGTGTTGTAGTAAGGTTCCAAATATGGTGCAACGTGGGAGCGGACAGACAGGTAGGGTTTGCAGACTCGGGGAGAGTCATCCGTGAGATCCTTGAGCGATGAGGGACATCGGAGTAGGGCGGTGATCACTGAGTACCAGATGAGTAATCTAAGTAGAGCATCAGAACACCCCGTCATTATCTTCAAGGTTGGCGATATGTATGTTTTGACCGACTCACCTGGCAATAACGCTGAATGACCTTGCAGCCAAGCTAGGCTGTGTTTTGTTTGATCTCTTTGTATGAGTAGTGATGTGTCCGTTCGGTTTTCCCTTGGTCGAGTCCACTGGTCGGCCATTTGATTGCGCGGCCATAGTAGGGACTGACTATGACAAGAGTGATGCCTTGACGGCAGACCGATGAAGCCTTCTTCAAAGTTCCAGGGAGGGAAAGAATTATTGGAATTCGTAACGGATGACTCTCCTGAGGCACTTTGATAAGGAACTCTCTTCTCGAAAACGTCGATACGAGCGTCCACCCGAGGACTTGAGTGCTCCGACACGTGGTTCAATATGCAAGCCCACAAGTTTCGTGGGTGCCAGGAGGGAGGGAAGGTTGAGGCAGCGTGGGTGGTGACGGGAGTTGTCTGAAATGACGGGATGGGTTCCAAGCTGCAGAAAGCTTGGAAGCGAGCCTGAAGCGTCAGGATTTCATTAACAGGCATGCAGGTCGCGTGGACAGAGATCTCAATAAAATGATACGCTGAAGCTACTGTAATAACGAACATCCACTCATGCTCCAGGATGCATGTACCAAGGACGATTACGGAAATAATGAGTGGAGGAAAGGTAGCCCTACAATTCCAGCCACAAGGGAAATATCGGCCGTCTCTGCTGCTTGTCACGTGCCGACCTTCACGCTCCCTCTCCGCGTCATTCCCGTTTCGTCCTTCCCGTGCAGCCCCTCCGACGTTTCGCTTGCCGGACGCTAGCACGCGCTATTTTCCCACCTCGCGCTTACACTTGCCGTGTTCCCTTTGTACTCCCGTTTTGTATCAAGAGTGCCACACTTTGAAGCCACGCCGGCTTCGCCTGTCATCATCACCACCGTTGGTTCCCTTCCATATCAGACACCTCTGTTTTACCACCTACCAGTCCTTCTTCAAGACGTCTCCCGGCGACACCGCTGGACAGCATTCTAGACCCTTAGCTGCAACCAATAATCCGTGCCGGTCCAGCCCACTGCTTGAAGTCCCCGCAGTTTTGACCTTCAATAATGAGGTCGGACCAACAAGCACACGTGAACGGGTGATGGGCTGAAGATCTCTTTGCAAGCTTACTTTCACATCGGGCCTCCGCAACTCGCGGCACTCCTTCACTCTAGCCATTCAACAGCATGGCCTCTCCTTTCAATCACCTTGGGCCTGAGGTGGAGCCGGACGTTATGAACGACCCGACCTACGAGACCAACACAAAGGGCAAGGCCAAGAGCATGGATGAAGCAGACACTTGCAGGATTTGTAGAGCGGAGGGATCGAAGGATGAACCTCTGTTCTATCCCTGCAAATGCAGCGGGAGCATCAAGTTCGTCCACCAAGATTGCTTGATGGAGTGGCTATCACACTCACAGAAGAAACACTGTGAACTATGCAAGACACCCTTTCGCTTCACGAAGTTATATGACCCTCGAATGCCTAGTTCAGTTCCTCTGCCTGTCTTCCTCCGTCAAGCCGCGATGCACACCATGAAGACGGTGCTCACATGGTCACGCTTCCATTTGGTCCTATTTGTATGGTTGGGCTGGCTGCCCTGGTGCATGCGGACCGTGTGGCGTGGTTTATTCTGGGTGGGGGATGGGGGTTGGATCAGCTGGCACGACATTGGTGAGCTGTCTCGGTCAACAGCTCAGGCAAGCTTGGATCAGCTCGCTGCAGAAGGCACCACACCGGCCGGGCATACCTTACTCATGTCGAGCGACGCTGCAGCTTCGGCAGTGGTCGCACAAGTGGCCAAGGCTCTACCTCAAATTCTGTCACCGGTGTCCCAGACTCTCAACTCATCAGCTAGTGAACCTACGGTCTACAGGATCGTAAAACGGTTAATTGGTGCTGCGGTAGGCCGCGGTGCGAATGGAAGCCCCTCCCTCAACGACCAGACATCTATATTAAACACAACGAGTACATCTCGATTTGGTTATCGATCGCCGTCTTTGTTCTCTGAAATCCTGTTCCTGAAGACCTTGACGCCGTGGCCAACACTTAACAGCATCATAATCGACACGCTAGAAGGACAACTAATCACTCTATTTGTGGTAATCGCCTTCATTCTCATATTTTTGATTCGAGAATGGGTGGTACAACAAGGCGTAAACCTAGGACCGGGTTTCGCAGGTGCAGCCGAAGGACAAGCCGAGGAAGTGGGAGCGCTGCAACAGCTCGCACGCCAGCATGCCGAGGACAGACTGAGACACGCTCGTCGAGGCGATGTAGTTGCGGGACCGGAATTGAACGATGGGGATGCCGAAATCGCCGAACCAGAACTTCCAGCCAGGATGCTTCCCCGCCCAAGACCCAGACAAGGAGCACACCCACGAATTGATGAAGAGCCGCATGGCGAACCGAGGCGCGATCCAACTGACGATTCTCATACCCAGCCTGAAGGAGATGCGTCTTCAATTACTTCTGCTGGTCTTTTCACCGACAGTCCCCAACTCGGTTGGGATCCGATTCGCTCTGGAGGCCCACCCTCATATTCTCAAGCAAGGCCAGCTATACCTGACAGAGATGCGATTGCAAGAGTAACGGATATCCGACGAACCATTGAGGAACAAGCAACAAGACATGATCGAGACCGGCCGGGTATGAAGGTATTTATGGATATCTGGCAACGTGCCGACAGTAGGCCAGAAGAAGTGCTTAGGATCATTGAAGAGGAAAATCGAGGCGCTGAGTTGGCATGGGTGGTGGCGGCTATGACCAAGTTACAAGATCCAAATCTCGATACCCAGCGGGACTACGAGTCGAGCAGGCGTGAGCTTACCGATCTTATCTCGCAAGTGGATAGCGATCTGACGGAAGTCGTCACGCGGGTGGAAGGCAATGTCAATGCAGATAGAAGCAACGTTCTTAACGTTGTGGACACTCCAGTGGAGAAACCGTTGAACGAAAGTCAAGAAGGGTGGCAACTCATTCAAGGTTCTCCCGCAGCTTCTGGTTCTAGTGATCGTCTATCACAAACTTCCGAGCCTTATCCTCTGATAGAAATCGAGGATTCCCATCAGTCTGACCCACTCACGTGTGATCCTGCGTCAATGCCTAGCATGACCACTGCCAGCGAGACAAGGGCAGGACCTGAGTACGCTATCACCGTGGACGACACCCCAGGGTTAATGGTGGGAACGATGGACACCCAAGACAACTTTGATCCTCTAAGCGAGGCGACGGGAAAGTCGGCGAGCAATCCACAGTTGGAGCCTGTATCACCTGAAAGGGCAAACCCACTTCACGAAGACTTTGGCGAAGGTAGCTCTGCGGGTGCGACTGTAATCAACACAACAGATACTCGAGCAACCGAGACACTCCCAAATCAAATACTAAACACGTCCGACAACATCCAACACGAGATGCCAGCCGATACCGTCCCACCTCGGGCATACAGTGAGAGACTCATGGACTGGCTCTGGGGAGGGGTTACTCCGCTTGTGGAGCAAGTTCATGAGGAAGGGGAAGACGATGAACACATCGTTCATGATCTCGCAGAAGAAGCACCCTTTGTCCCTGTGATTCACGGGCAGCCCGTCATGGAGGAGAACAACGCCATAGAGGACGTGGTGAGGGATCCCAGAGCAATTGCGGCAGGACCAGCAGCTGGTCTTGATCTCAACGAGGCTGACGCTGTTGAAGAGGGAGAAGATCTGGAAGGCATTATGGAGCTCATAGGAATGCAAGGTCCATTGGCGGGGCTTGTCCAGAATGGAATGTTCAGCGCTGTACTAGTTTCTACGACCGTCTTCGTCGGCATCTGGATACCTTACATCTGTGGCAAATTTGTCTTGGTGTTTCTTGCGAATCCAGTCCCACTGCTCATCAAACTTCCTCTGCGATGGATGTCTACCGCTGCGGACCTGGTAATAGATGTTTTTGTTCTATGCGTCGGATGTGCCTTCTATTGGGTTGACACTCTGGTACGCTTGCTTTGTTCTCCCGTTGGTATCGCCTTCCCGGTCATGGTGAAGGTTA
This sequence comes from Umbilicaria muhlenbergii, assembly GCA_000611775.1. Classification (NCBI taxonomy): domain Eukaryota; kingdom Fungi; phylum Ascomycota; class Lecanoromycetes; order Umbilicariales; family Umbilicariaceae; genus Umbilicaria; species Umbilicaria muhlenbergii. The sequence continues at coordinate 1,909,203 of KK106982.1, forward strand.
CACAGAACAAGTTACTGGCAGCAACTGCGAGAAGCTATGCCGAGAGCGCATTGGGGCGACTTGCAAGAATGTTTGCTACGACAAGCGACACTTTCTCCAACTCAGATATTCCAGTTTTTTCAATCCTTGCCCACGAGGCATTGCATTCCATCGAGGATCAGGTAACGGACTTGGTTCGAACAGTATTCGACTCGCTCTATGCTCTCAGTCATGGTTCTCCAACAAAAGCTATCGACGCACTTTGGGTCTCACCCTTGGCCGCCAAAGTCTCCGCACTCAGCATGAAGTCACTCAAAACCTTGGCGATGCACGAAGTCAATGATTTAATCTCATTACCATCGTCCTTACTCAAAATTAATCCTCTGCGAATTACCCTCGATATACCGCGGCGTACGAAGCCACTGGATTACAGCCTCGCATACTGGGATTCGAAGGATCGCATACTGGCAATAGCGCTAGGCTACTTGTGTTTCTCCGTACTTGGAGCAGTCTACTTGAAGATCAGTGCTTCTCTCAGAGGCAATAAGCGCGGTGAAAAGGTACAGGGAGCTGTTGCAGATGTGTTGTACCAAGCCGGTGGTGTTTTGAAGGTGATCCTAATCATCAGCATTGAGATGATTGTATTTCCTCTCTACTGTGGTTTGCTCTTAGACGTCGCCCTTCTACCACTATTCGAGAACGCATCTGTGATGTCACGAGTCAACTTCACCCTGACTTCCCCGAATACTTCTCTTTTTGTTCATTGGTTCGTTGGGACCTGCTACATGTTCCATTTTGCCCTGTTTGTCTCAATGTGTCGGAAAATCATGCGGAATGGAGTTCTCTGTAAGTTTAATTTTACCACTCCTTGGATGCCATTACTAACAAAGGACACGCAGACTTCATCCGTGATCCGGACGATCCAACTTTCCATCCTGTCCGCGATGTTCTTGAGCGTAATATATCGACGCAACTTCGAAAAATCGCTTTCAGCGCATTAGTATACGGTGGATTGGTGATTGTCTGCCTTGGTGGCGTAGTCTGGGGATTGGGTCATGCATTTGACGGCGTTTTTCCGATTCACTGGTCGTCAAACGAGCCAGTACTGGAGTTTCCGGTGGATCTTCTATTTTACAACTTTTTGATGCCCCTCGCTGTCAAATTTTTCAAGCCTTCGGATGGCCTGAACAAGATCTACAGTTGGTGGTTCCGCAGGTGTGCGAGGATGTTACGCTTGACGCACTTCCTTTTTGGCGACCGGATGGAAGATGAAGAGGGCCACTATGCCTACCATACATGGTGGGGTTGGATTTCGCCAACGCGAAGCAACCATCAATTACCTGCAGTGGATTCTCGCGCGGATGCCTCGGCGGACAAAGAAATTACAAGCAGCACCTTTCTGCGAGACGGTAGGTACGTGAGGGCTCCGGCATCGGACCAAGTCCGTATACCGAAAGGTGCTCGTACCTTCGTCGAAGTGGATGCTCAAGACCAGCGGATCGACGGCCAACCAGACAGCGAAAGTGGGTTGCACGGGCGCAAAAACACTATGTTCTCCAAGGTCTATGTTCCTCCATTCTTCAGACTTCGTATCGGACTCTTCGTGCTCCTGATCTGGCTATTCGCTGCCACCACAGGCGTTGGTATCACACTCATTCCTCTCATCTTCGGCCGCCACGTCTTCGCATACATGATCCCCAACCACTTACGCATGAACGACATTTATGCTTTCTCCATCGGGATCTACATTCTCGGCAGTACTCTCTACACCCTCCTCAACTATCACCATGTTCTCACCTCCGCCGCTTCTTACCTTCGGCCTGGCGCCACATCTAATGCTCGAACCCTTTTGCGCCAGACACTTCATTACAGCGTGCTGCTCCTACGTCTTCTCTACACCTACGCATCCTTTGCTTTCCTCCTTCCCGCCCTCTTCGCCCTGGTTATGGAGGTTTATCTCGTCATTCCCTTACATACGTATTTCGGCGGTGGCGAGCGCCACATCATCCACTTTATCCAAGATTGGACCCTCGGCGTGCTTTACGTCAAGATGGCCGGCAGGCTTATTCTCTGGAACAGGCAGTCCCGACCCGCAGAAGCCCTCAGGGCGATTGTGAGGCAAGGCTGGTTGAACCCGGATGTCAGACTCGCAACAAGGAGTTTCATATTTCCGGCTACGGTGCTCATGTGCGGTGTATTGGTTGTGCCGCTGCCGCTAGGCTGGCTGGCGAATAAGGTTTATTTCACCTATCACAACCAGGTGGGTGAGCCTGACGCCAGCATGATGCAGAGCTGTATCTATCGTTATAGCTACCCGGCTGTGCTGGGCCTGGGCATGCTTTGCGGCTTCCTGTATTTGCTTGGCTTGGCACTGAAAGGCTGGAGGCAGAGGATTCGGGATGAGGTCTATCTGATTGGGGAGAGGTTGCATAACTTTGGGGAGAAGAGAGCAGCGGTTGTGGGGAAGGTGGCGAGGGTCTCGAGTCAGGGCTGAGGATGGACTTGGGTTTTCGTAGCAAGAAGCTTAGCCAACAGATCCACTCTTATGGCGCTCACTAGACCGGTGGCTGATAAGTGGATGACGTGTACACGTAGAGTACCGTATATCACAGATCAATGTTAGCGATCAATCATTGGAGTTTGCTGGCTTTAGCGGGTCTGTACGAACAGAGAGCGAGGAGATTCACTCATGCGCTATCTTTGAAGATTATCATATACCTTAGTCGGTAAGGGAATGGTCTACCTGGATGAAGATGCGTTGAGGCGAAAGTTCAATGTCTTATCGTACCGGTGCCTCTCCGAACCCAATTGACGAGTAACATTCTGTGGACATTTTCGATGCATCCTTGCGAACCAAGGTCTGAAACCACGGGGCCCAGTCTTGTGCATTGATTGTCTCGGTTCGCCCTACGATACTACCTTAGCCAGGGGCGTCTTACTGAAATCCAACTGTGGAACAGATCAGTTTAACTGGACGGAGACGGAAACCCGGCTTTTCGTTTACCCCGGCGTATGCGAGTCATTCTGACACTGACTACATGTACCTACCTACGCAGCCTCACCGTCACAAGCAGGATCAAGAGTTCGCACCAAACCCTATGCCGTGACACTGCAAGGCGTGGCCGTCAGGGGTCGAGGGTTGGAGGGTGGGCACGCTCAGGTAGGCTCACGGTGGTGAAGGTTTAGTTAAGGTCATTGGTAAACTCAAGCGAGGATCCCGCACTTGGGTGGCCATGTGCGAAAGTGGGGGTGCGGGGTTTTCTTACGCCAATCGCCACAACCCCTTTTTTTTAGCACCATGACATCGAACCTGACATGGGGCCAAGCATCTCGACGCCTACTTGGGAATAAGATAATGCACCCAGTGCCAACTATCCATGCAGCGTTATATTGCTGTCGTACGAGTATGGATTTCTGCAATCCTTCCCGGAAAGGCTTTGCTGATACGGCCAGCGGTGAGCTGCCCCTCGATCTGACGACGACTTCCCTGGCCGTCTGGGTTCGCCATGAGACGCCACGCAGGGGGCCTGGCTGGCTAGCGGAAAGCTTCCTATGACCAGTTGGCAGCGGAGGATGATTGAAGGGTGGCGGCTTTTACTTGTTTTCTGAACGGTTCGGGAACTTATACGAACAGGGCGCTGCCCGATAAGGACAGGGCACAGGGGAGACGGACAGGGTGACTGATTATGATTGGCTGCAAGGTTCTTGAACTAATGAATTCCAACACCCGGGCAGCCCGCTGCTTCAGGCTTTCATGCTCTTACTTCTACTGGTTTTTATTGAAGCCTTCTGCTTGATGACATGGAGGTCGGTGACGCACTGAGCAGAAGACAGTCCCAGGCAGAAGATAGTCTCGAGCAGGATTCAGTCTCAAGCGGAAGAAACTTGCAAGCGGAGGCTTCAACGGCATGAAGACAAGCCCCTGAAAGAGCTGGGGCAAGCCAGCCGCACTCATGGACCTTTGGCCGTGTGGGTGCCGAGAGCGGCAGGCACGGTGTTCACAGCGATGAGGTGCTGCCATGAGGGGTAGGAGTGAGGTGGCAGCACGGGAACACACCTCCACAATCCATATAGGTGACGATCTCGACTTCTTTGGAGCCGCAGAGGCAGCGAATATGACAGCTCGCAGATTGGTGTGGGGGCAATCAGTGAGCTGCAAAGCCAATAGCCCAGCAGCCCTGCTTGTATCACCACACCATGCCCGTATTCATATGGCCCTGTCCGTATAAAGCTCCCCAGACGGGCCTTCGAAGGCATACTCTCTCCACACGGTTCAACCATTTCCGTACTTTGGGATCACCATGATGCTTCTGACTCTTATTGCACTTTTTTGCGGAGCTCAGCTCGTCGCAGCAGGAGCGAATTTTACTGCAGATATTTGCTACAGAGCCGTAGCCGGTAGGTCTTTGCGTAAAACCTTGAGTCAGTCGCGTTGGGTTCACCGTTTAATGCTGTTATAGACACGGCTATTGCAACACGGCATCCTTCATCAGACTGCTCAACGTTTTTAACGGCAACTGTAACACCACCCCCAGTGTATGTTTATCTTCAGTTTATTACTGCTCACTAGCTCACGAGTTATCCTCCAGCACCGCCTCAGCACAGCTTACCACCACCAGCACAGCAACAGTTGTCTACGAAACAACCACATTCATAGGCGGCGCAACTACTGCACTCTACGGTACAAGCACTGTCACCTTGGGCAGTACTACAATTGTCTACGAGGATACCACATACATAATCGGCACATTCACAACAACGTACGCCACAAGCACAATCACCTATGGTACAACTACCGGTGGCGTAGCCGTCAACAGGCGGGGCATCAGCGATTCCTATCCGATCACTAAAAGCTGCAACGCAGCCTGCATCCCAGCCTATGCCTCTCCCTGCTCAGGTGTCGTCCGATACTCGTCAGCCTGCTCTTGTCTTGGTGTTACAGCTACCACTATTACCCTTCCCGCATCCACCTTTAACATTACATACACCGCGACTGTCACAGTCACCACGTCAATCCTCGCCCGCTCCGTCCTGACCACCGCTTCTGTCCCGGTTGAATCTTCGGTCCCGGTCACCTCTTCTGTCCTGGTTACATCTTCAGTCCTGGCCAACACCTCAGTTCTGGCTAATACCTCAGTCATCGTCACCTCTGCCACCTCCACTGCTCCCGCGAGCACCGTGACGTCCCCCTGCGCCAATGCCCTCCCAACCTTCGCCTTTAAAGCCCACAGCAATGTTGGTCCCGCACCCGACTACCTGTTGTTCGCAAACGTAGGTTATTTTAATGGCACTGTTGCGTACACAGCTCTTGGCAGTCCGACACTCAGCTCAGCCACCAACTTTTCCCTCAATGCTGCAGGCAACCTCTTGACGCCAGAAGTGGATTCCTATTTCATCCAGCCAGGGAACCTACTGGTGGCTGCTGTCAATCTTCAGGTGTTTACTGATAACGACCTTTACTTTGTCAGGCCTGATACTGTCGACCAGCTTGGGTTTACAGCGTTGGTATGTCAGATCACAGTGAACAGCGTGCTGTCATGCTCAGCTGGGGATGGTTATACTGTGTTTGTGGGCTGCGGGTTCAAAGACACATCTCTAAGTTTTGGGAATGGGATCTCTATCCCCTATGAATGCTTTACTGAGCTTCCACTGGTTGTACCTATTTGCACACCTTTAATCCTGGTCAACACCTCCTCAGTTCTGGCCACCTCCTCCTCAGTCCTGGCCAACTCCTCAGTCCCTGTCACCTCTTCTGTCTCAATTACATCTTCGGCATCAGTTACATCTTCAGCCCCGGTCACCTCTGTCGTGACCACTTCTTCTGTTGTGGTCACATCTTCAGTTCTGGTCAACTCCTCAGTCTCCGTGATCACCTCCTCAGTCTCAGCCACCTCTTCTGTCCTGGTTACATCTTCAGTCCTGGCCAACACCTCAGTTCTGGCTAATACCTCAGTCATCGCCACCTCTGCCACCTCCACTGCTCCCGCGAGCACCGTGACGTCCCTCTGCGCCAATGCCCTCCCAACCTTCGCCATTAAAGGCTACGACAATGTTGGTTATCCACTCGCAAACGTAGGTTATTTTAATGGCACCGTTGCGTACACAGCTCTTGGCAGTGATACACTCAGCTCAGCCACCAACTTTTCCCTCAATGCCGCAGGCAACCTCTTGACGCCAGAAGTGGATTCTTATTTCATCCAGCCAGGGAACCCACTGGTGGCTGCTGTCAATCTTCAGGGGTTTAATCAAAATGACCTTAATTTTATCAGGCCTGATACTGTCGACCAGCTTGGGTTTACAGCATTGATATGTCAGATCACAGTGAACAGCGTACTGTCATGCTCAGCTGGGGATGGTTATACTGTGTTTTTGGGCTGCGGGTTCAAAGACACAACTCTAAGTTTTGGGAATGGGATATCTATCCCTTATCAATGCACTACTGAGGTTCTTCTGGTTGTACCTATTTGCACACCTTTAACCCTGATCAACACCTCCTCAGTTCTGGTCACCTCCTCTTCAGTCCTGGTCACCTCTTCTGTCCCAATTACATCTTCGGCACCAGTTACATCTCCGGCCCTGGTCACCTCCCCTGTCGTGACCACTTCTTCTGTTGTGGCCACATCTTCAGTTCTGGCCAACTCCTCAGTCCCCGTGGTCACCTCCTCAGTCCCGGCTACCTCATCAGTCCTAAACACCTCTTCTGTCTCTGTCCCGGCCACTTCTTCTGTCCCGGCTACCTCTTCTGTTCTGGCCCCCTCTTCTGTCCCCGTCACGTCTTCCGTCCCGGCTACCTCCTCAGCCCTGGCCAACTCCTCAGTCCTCACCATCACTACTGCTTCCGCAAGCACTTTGACCTCCTGCGCCAATTCCCTCCCAACGTTCGCCATTTCAGCCGTCGCGTACCGTATTGATAATCCTTTAGGGTTCGCAGTTCTCTATCCACAAGTCAACAATTCAGGCGTTGCCATTACTAGTCCCACACTCAGCGGTGCCAGCATATTTTCCCTCAATGCTGCAGGCAACCTATTAGCAGATGGACTGGTGGCCGCTGCTGCTCCCACTTACCCAACGTATAGCCAGCTTTACTTTAACACCCCGGAATTTAATGAGCAGAACAACTATAGCACAGCGGTATGCTCTAAATACACAAGCGTGCTGCTGATATGCTCAGTTCCGTCAGAACAAAATAGCGAACTTCAGGGTTGCGGGATATCAGACGCAGTACTATATATTGCCAACAATGTTATCCCGGATTGCGTTACCTCGGTGGCTTATTTGCCGATTGTACCTCTTTGTTCCGTCCAGACCACCTCTTCGGCCGTCGCCACTTCCACTGCTCCCACGAGCACCTTGACCTCCTGCGCCAATCCCCTCCCAACCTTCGCCTTTTCAGCCTATAGCACGTCTGGGGTCAACGATTTTGGATTCTTAGTCCCATTTACCCTGTCCCCGAATGGCACCGGTTTTTACGTTTTTCTAAATCAGACACTCAGCGGCGCCAGCCTCTTTTCTCTCAATGCTGCAGGCAACTTGTTGGCAGGTCAGCTGGTGGCTGTTGCTGATAATGATTATCAGCAGTTCACCACGCTTATTTTTTTGAGCCCTGAAACTATCAGTACCAATCAGACTAGGTTTCTGAAGGTGGTCTGCCAGATCTCAGCGAGCAATGTGCTGACATGCTCAGCTGGACCTGCATTTCTTTACCTGGAGTCATGCGGGACATCAGGCTCAGGGGTAGTTATTGCGACCTATACCCCCCATGGTTGCTTTAATAGTAATTTTCAGGTTGTATATGTTTGCACGCCGTAAGTGGGGGACAAGATTCGTACCGGTGTATGGGACATTCTTTGTTGTACTCGATGAAGGGTTGGCAGAGTTTCCATTTGTGTGTAACTGTGTGCGGGTCCAGTCTTCTACATTTTGAATTGACATCAGTCCCAGTTAATAGAAGAGACGTAACAAACGGCCTAGTTGGGGTAAACTGATCAATAGTTGTGTAAATCTGAAATTTCACGTTGGCAACATGGAAGCTCCCTGTTAATGAAGCGCCTCTGGGGATCCCCAAAAAAAACCCCCCTTCCATGATTGCATTAGTGTTGAGATGCAATGTTCAATGCGTGTGCTAGCGTGCCTCATCAGGCCAATATACCACATCGAGGACCAGGAGACTTTCAGGTGATGCTGTGAGATCAATTTGTCTCCAGCCTCAAGAGCCACGCCGCTTTCGATATGAAGTATCCCAAGCACGTGAGAGTCAAGTGTAGATCTACTATGCCTTCTTCTTCTCTCCGATTCCCTTCCCCTCCACCATGTTGAAGGCCCCTGCGATATTGCTGTAGCCCTCATACAACACCCACAACGGAAACCTAGTAGCCAGTTAACCTCCTCATATCTGATCCAGGCTTTCGAACCGCAACCTACCAAACCCACAGCGTATTGAAGAACATCAAATAAACCCACCTACGCCCCAATCTGGCATCAGCCCCACCTCATCAACGCCCATCCGCCACCGCCTCCGAACACAAAAGCAACCAAAAACAGGAGCAAGATAATCAAAACTCACAAAAACATCCAAACCCCCGTCTCCAGATTCCCACACCCACTCAACCACTCCGGCGCAAAAGTCATCCACCCCCCATACAACTCCCCCGTCGCCAACACGCACGCCCAAAACCACATCTTCGCCGTCTCTCCCCCCGCCCCCGGCCTCCCTGTCTTTCCCCCCGAGGCTCCTTCTGCCACCCCTCCCACCCCCCCGGCCCCCCTCCGTATCAACTCCGCCACATACCACGCCACCGGCGCCCCCACCCCGACCGTCACCAGCTCCACCGCCACCACCCCCACATCCGCCCCGGCCCACCTCTTATCCGCGCGCGCGTACTCCTGCCACAGTTTCGCGAGGGGGGAGGTGCCGTACGCGCTGCCGTACGCTCTGTCTTTGTATCCGAGAAAAGGGTTCACGCGCCCAGCGCCGAGGGAGGCTGGGTGCGGATAGTCGGAGGAGGCGGGGTGGAGGGGGATGGTGGTGTAAGTGAAGAAGACGTTGTAGAGGAAACTGCCTTCGAGGAGGAGGTGGATTAGGAAGTCGAATACGTGCCAGATGTAGAGGGTGCGGAGTTTGGCGGGGGTGGGGCGAGGGAGGAGGTAAAGGGAGAGGAGGTAGGCGGCGAGGAGGAGGAGGAGGGTTAGGAGGAGGGAGAGGAGGGTTGTGGGTGTGAGGGTGGGTGAGGTCATGGTGGAGATGGATGGGGGGGTTGCATTGGGAGGAGGAGTGGGGTTGGGGGTTCGGTTGGTAGGGTTGTGGTGGTTGAAGTTGGTTGATCGCGTGGTGCGTTCTCTTTCGCTTGGGTGAGTAGGGGTTCGTGCAGCAGATAGGTTGTTAGGTGGTCTCAGATATCGCTATAGTGGCACCATGAACCATACACTCCAATTGGAATACAGACATTACTTCCTTATCTCCGAGTATGCATTTATGGATTGTTAGTCATCTAAAGTAGGTTCGCAGATCGCTCTGTGTCTCCCTGAAACATTGGCGACTGGCGACCGCTTTTGGTGATGATTCTCTGCTAGAGCGCTTCAATTATCTATAATACTCGAGGTATTTTCAAGAGAGACATATTTAGAACCTCATCAACATCGTGGGAAGTTCCTGTTCAGAGACGATGACCCTGCTCATGGTCGATCTCGTATCCTGAAGCCCTAAGTCAATATGCGAGCTCTAACGCTATCCCTGATCAGTACCTTTTTCCATTCCGTAACCTTAGGCGCAGCAGTATTACCCAACACTTCAACATTGACTCCCCGAAGCAAATACTGTGTTAACGCTCCTCATACTGTAGCTGGGACGTAGGTAGAGTACTCCTACCTGCTCTTCCGTGATTCTCACCGGTTCAATATCGACAAGTGGCTGATATTGGGATTCAGCACCCTAGACCGCCGAACCCGGCCTCTGAGTAACTTCGCGCTCCGCAGCCCTGCCTCTGGGCCTGGGTTGACTGTGCTTGGCAACGGTCCCTTGGTTCCGGCCCCAACAAAGCTGATAGAGCACAGTCCTTACAGGGCGCCGGCGGGAAATCAGCGTAGGTCTGCGTGTCGGGGGGATCGCTAAGTCACGGTGTACGCCTCGCACTCAAACATACCTCGTCGTCACTGTTACTTCCTCCACCATCGCCAGCAATGTGATACTAAACCTCCTCGACGATGCATACACCAATATAATGGGTCACATATCATTCTATGGTGATTCGGTAATTGCCGACGCCCGTTTCGTCTGGGAGGGAGAGAATGGCGTGGTTCTGCACACTTTCAACACTAATAACCATCAGCAAACATGGAGGGTCTTGGCTGCAGCTCTGTTTGCTTTGGGGGACTTTATGTACCAAATCGGGACGGAAGCGGGGGCGTGTTATTTCACCATCATAGACGGTAACAACGAGGTTGGCAAAGGCTCCATTGCATGATGGAGACAGTGAGAGGTTTTGAACGAAGGAGACGAAGTTTGTGAGGGCGGAGCCGATAATGGGTCATTGTAACGTGGAAACGCTTCTACATTGCACTCCCTCTGGAGAGTACTGCATCTAGTATATGTTGACCGTATCCCGGTGGAAGCGTTGTTGGTACGAGAAAGGCATTAGCATAATCGATTGCGCCTCGATTAATGCACCTTTAACGGCACAAAATCGGTTGCAACAGGAAGGCCATTCGGCGGAGTTCACTGGAGGGAGTGGCTGAGCGAGGAGGGCGGACTTGGAGGGTAGAGTCTAGCCGAATCAAGTTTCTCGTCACGCCAGCGATCTTCCAGGCAAACGTCAGCCTTGTGCAGGAGTGCTCCTGAAAGTTTCCAGAATGTCCGGCGGCAACTAATAATGTAGTGTTAACGTCTTACGTTACTATCTGACCGATAGTGTTGGTTCGTATTCGCATTCGAGTGGCCTCGGTGCTGCCGGGAATCCTGGTTCGTGTTGCAAATGGCGGCCGAGGCGGCCTGGCGGCTTAGATGTGGTACGGTATAGGGTCACATAGAACATCGGCTCAATCTCTTTGCCATAGATCTGCATCGCACCACCCACACTGCTATGACGGACATGTGGAGGCGGGATCAGAAGCACGTTTCCGCGCTCCCTCTCTGCTAATAGCCATCTTGGGTAGCTCGATGAACATAATGTGGCCTATGCACCAACTACAACTTGCATTTCGGCATACCACACGCTCAACTACTTTGGCTGCCATCGCTGACCATATGCCAGGCCGCTATGCACGCGGCGAATTAGGATGCCAACTGGGCAACACAGAGCTTCAGCCGTACATGAGCTGAGCAGCTTTTTCAATGCTTCATTGCGGACTAGTACTGCAGGGCCCTCCGCCTCACTCTTAGGGAAGGCTGAGCAGCCTTTCTTGACCCGTGTCCCCTGTTTCTTAATGTCGTACCGCAGTCATACATCCTTTCACACTGTCCCTGTCAGCTTGATCTTCATCACCTTTCTTATTAGGCTTCTGTCGCTTCCTCTGTGCCTAGGACCAGGTTTTTGGACCCCACAATATCCCACGAACTTGCAGTGACTTGCATCCATTAGTGAAAACGTGGGAATATTTGTGAAACCAACTTTTATCCTTCAGCCTCACCAGCTGTTGCATTTGTTTCTTACTGTCGAGCTGGTACGCGCTGCATTGCTCATCCTTAGCACGACTTATTTTGATATCATGAATGAGCAAGGTTGTCTGGGTCTCCTGCTAAGCTAACGCGATTAGTTGCTTTACCACCACGGCGGTTTGTGAGCGCTGTCGATCCTAGAGCAAGCATCTTCAACCTTCCGAGTCGCGTCGGCGACCGTAGGCTTCTCTGCAAGTTACGAAGAAGCGGAAGGAACCCCTATCGCACGATGTCAGCCATCAGTTGGGGAGTAGGGGACATATTGACGTTGACGAAGCTTGCCTTTGATATATATGAAAAGTACATTGTTGTGGCATTCGGAGCACCCGAGGCGTTTAGGCAGCTGGTCAACGAGCTGGCATCGTTAAAGGGGGTTCTACGAACGATACAAGATGATGCTAGTTGCGATACAAACTTCCTCGAACGGTTGGAGGATGCTAAAAGCCAAATGCTGCAGCGGTGCTTAACAGCTTCTTATATCACGCTGAAAAACCTCGATGAAATAATGGTAAGATACAGAAGGATTGGCGATGGGGAGGCTTCATTTTGGGAGAAAATCAAGTGGGCCGCCGAGCAAAGCACGGTTGAGGAGTTGAAAACGAAGGTGATGGTTCACAAGTGCAATCTCAACCTTTGCATGAGCACAATAGCCACGTAAGTTTTTGTACTTGAATTCTTGTCTTTGTTCTCACTTTGGCCCGCGCAATCCATTCATCAAAAAGCCATCACCATGATGACCTACTAGCACCACGACAAAAGGCGGCGTCGCATCCCCATACTGCTGTTGGAAGCAGCATATCGTCAAATCTCAAGCTGTATTTTAGAACAGGATCCAGACTGATACCTTCCTGCAGTTCCTCAATCATACGCCTCGAAGCATCAGTTAACCAGGCACTCGAGCGGCAGCAGGCAGCACGAGAAAACGCAGATGCCGCAGACGAGCTGTTTGGTGGTCTTGGCCTCCAAGGTTTAAGAAAACAGTTTACTGGCACAACTTTGGTCTCGGAAGGGGTAATGTGTCTATCGCCCGGGTTGACCACGCCTATGAGCGATGAAGAATCAAGTCCCACAGTGTCTGATGGCGTTCATGATAACACTCGCGAGAAGGCACGTCCGCCAGACGTCTCGGCAAGACTGAGAGAGCTGCCTACAAGGAACCTGGGTGCTCCCGACGTGGAAGAGACTGTGGCAGCGGTTATGAAGGAGATTTTTTTGAGCAGGCAAATTGGGCATGCATCGAGGCCCCTCGACGTTGAACCGCAAGATCCAGAACACAGGCCTGATGACGAGCTCCGAAAACGATTCAATGCGCTGAAAGACATTGAGCTCCAGATCCGACGGCATAATGCTAGGGATTGGTTGCGGGTCGCTACATGGTGGCTGCTGAAGGTGAGGCTTCTCCATGACATTTACAATTACTCCACTCAACTTCGTAGGCTAGAAACAATCTGCAATCCTGTGAGCGACCGCGATCTTTCACGACGCGCCCAAGCATCAGCCCCTCAAGCCATTCCAAGTCGCCCGATAGTCAAGCCTATGTCGATCTACTGAAGGCCTCCTGGATCCTTTATGATGTTGTCTTGGAGGACCAGAGCTTGTCTCTTCTGCTTACAGACGACACTCGCAAGATAATACATGATCTATCTGATGTATACACGTGACGCCCTCTTGATCGTGAAGTACAACTAACAAGATCCAGGGAGTTAGCGAATATTTCAAATCTTTTCGAACAATTGACATACCCGACAAAGAGACGTTACTGGCTCAGAACCTTCGAATCTGGGAGCCTATGCTGCCAGGAGAGGAAGCCTTTCAAGGCGATGATCTCTTACCAGGTCTTGAGAACAGAAGGTGGATCACCACCGAACTGGACGACGCTGGCGAGGAGGACGAACATGTGATGTATCGTACGTTCGTGAATGCAGCAATTGGTGGTAAAGAAAAACGAGTGAGGTCCAGAGGGGCTCCATACATGCTGCTGCTCTCTACGAAAGAAGGGGAGAGCGAGCCCAAGCTCACCATTTGCAACCAAAGTGGTACTTTGAGTATGACACGTGACTGTAAGTGCTATGCGAGTTTCCAATCATAATCACAGAGCGACAGTAACAAGCCGACCCGTGGTCACGATGGGATAGAGACCAGCCTGGCATAATGACAAATCTAGGGCGACATTTTGCGTTTGGGCTCTCATTTCATGTCCGCGTTTCGTTTTAGGCACATTTGTCTGCACTGTTGCAGAGCCATGATTCTCTCCGTCAGCCCACTTGCCACACCACGAAAACAGGCGTTATCGCCAGAGGCTAACAACTTCTAGTCACCAGAGAAGACCTGCAGCAACCCACGCCTGTTACAAGTCCGGTCTCGGGCATGGAGCTTGTGGACAACGTTGATGCCGTGCCATTCAATTTTGGACGCCTGAATGTCTCCGTGGTGTTTACACACGAGGATGGTAAGGCGCAGCACCAGGTGAGCTATTGTATAATTCGCTAATATGTCACTGCAGATTTGCGAAAATTCATGTACATTCCGGAAGCATACTTCAATGGTGTTCGGCGAAGGGAGCCTCGCCAGCTCGAGAATGCTACAGAAACGTTACTGTTCAGAAGGTATGTAGAAAGACAAACCTTTCCTGCTTGACCAACATCGACTGATTTTCACAAGCTCTGTCGAAGAATATGAACAGCTCAAAGCATCAACCATGAAGCCTAGGAATCCACGCCAAAAATGGGAGTCTTGCGATCTACGCATTCTCGAAACCACTTGTAGAGAGGGTTGGCGTACGACTCGGAGGCTTGTCGTCAGTTCGTCGGCTAGCCGCAGAACACCATCGTGCACCGAGTACTGTGAGTCCATCAGCTGAGACTCCTGGCCGTACACACTAACGGAATCCAGTCTTGCCTCTAAGCCGGGTTCAGATAAGTCGGGTAGGCATAGATCGGCAAGTCACAATGAGATGGTCGGACTGTAGCCACGAGGTAGCGAATCGGAAGGACGCCACCGGTTATCACCCCCTCTACACCTACGTCTACAATGACAGCCACCCAAACATCGCTCTCAACCTCATCTTCCGCAACCAGAAAGACGCCACCGACTTCGAAGAGAAAATTCTCCAGCTCTCGCTCACGCCTATCTACTCCTTCCACACCGGCTCCGATCCCCGTCACGTCTACAACATCTCCGACACTGAACCCAACCCCAAACAATACAAAGCTATCCTCTTAACCCACACCCGCCACGACTGGACCTTCACCGACCTCTTCTACATGTACCAAAACACAAACTACCAATACTCGCACTCTCCCCCGCGCATCCGTCTCCTAGACCTCTACTCTACAACCTACATCTCCACCCACGTCGACGAACTCTACCCCCCTTCCCCCACGCACCCCCCACTATTCTCCCACTGCGAAAAGAAACCCGCCTCCACCACCATCGACTTCGACACCCCCCTCATCGGCCACACCTTCATGTCCTCGCTCACCCTCTCCCACCACCTCATCTTCTCCCGCCGCGCTCTCCACATCTCCACCAAACCCCCCTCGCGCTTCCCCTCCCGCCGCTCCGGCTCCAATAAGGGCGGCGCCGAGGTCCAGCTCTGGCGGAAGGGCGCTGCGACGAAACTGGTGTCGAGGTGGGATGATCATGTGGAGGATAAGTGGCTGACGGTCGCTATGCCGGCGGATGATGGTGATGCGGGGGAGTCGAGGGGGCGGGCGAGGGAGGATAGTAATTGTGTGGGGTTTGCGGGGGTGGAGGTGCGGAGGGGGCGGGTGATTGATATGGCGAATTTGGTGGCGAGGGGGTCGAGGGAGAAGGGGGAGGAGGAGGGGAGGAAGGGGCCGGTGAGGATTGCTTTTGAGAGCGTGAGAGGTGAGTTGCTGTGTCTTGGCCTTTCCGTGGCGCTTGGGGTTATGCGACGGAGTGGTTTTTTTGGGGAATGATGCTGATGGCAGACTGGGGAGTAGATCGCGAAGACTTCGCCGCTGCGCTGCGGGGGGCGGTGGCGCCGGTGGTAATGACGGGGATGGGGGACTTGATCGGGTTTTCGTGAGGAGTTGTCTGGTTTGCCGAATCGGTGTACAAGTGGGTGCGCAGGGGTCTCGGCAGAAACGATACGCTTCAATGTAGGATATTATTCGGGTTCCTTACCATGTCTATCGACTCCGGGGGTGTTTCTACTTTGTTGTATGTTTTTTTTCCCTTGTATGGTTTGGCGCCTGTCAAAATGTGGTCAGGGAGTCTGGGAAAAGGGAGTCTGTTGTAAGATTACATTATGGGGGTGGCTTGGGGGAATTCGATGGTCGGAGTCTTTCTTCGGGTTACGCTGATGTATCATGGTGTCCTCTTCATTGTCTACTATTGATACCTGACATAGTTGGAAAGTATCCAGAAATGTCCCGATCTGGAGGGACTCGTCCCTCTCAGATCTGTTTTCCTAATTAGCTAGTCGTCTACGCCCGTCGGACGTTGTGGTCATACAACAGAATTGTTCCTATCGCTGAAGTGATTAAATGTTCACTCGAAAGTAGCGAGTTGTTTATATACAGGCCACGTTAGTAAATACATTCGAGGCCAATCCGTCTCGCTGCTACACCGACACCACCCTCTAAATTAGCGCCTGCCCCCTAAACATCCCCTCCCTAACCTCCCTCACCACGTCCTTCCGATCCCCCCTCCCCACCAACACGATCCCCCTCCCTCTCCTCCCCATCCGCCCCGTCCGCCCCAGCCGATGGATAAAATCAATCGTCGAATGCGGCACATCATACAAAACCACATGTCTAACGGCCAACGTATCGATCCCCCTCGACCCCAGATCCGTCGTCACGAGCACCTTGGTATTATGTAACTGTCTCCGCGGCGCTGTGGTCAAAGACTGCGAAGCGCGATTGGCAGGGATGTAATCAGCGTGCGACGTGCTCGGCGCGGACGCATCCGGAGCGGGGGCAGCAGGAACGGAGTCCGGGTTGGCGGAGGTGAAAGCATTGAGGATTTCCGACTGGCGTTGTTCCGGCGTGTCGCGGCTGAGAGCCTGGGCATCGATGCCTTTAGATTGGAGATAAGCGGCGACCTCGACGGCCTTTTCGCGCTCGTTGACGAAGACGAGGATACGCTTAAGGTCGACGCGTTCGGCGGGGAAGCGATCGGGACTGCCGGGGGCGGGCGGCTCGGGGGTGAGGACGTGCTCAGCGGCGGCTTTACCGATGGACCAGATGGTGTCGGCGCAGGCGAGCGATTTGTTGCCGCGGTAGGGGTCCTTTTCGACGTCGACGACGCCGAGTTGGACGCGGCGGGGGATGGCGTGGAGGTTTGGGGTGACGAGGCGACTCATGTCGGGGAAGCGTTTGCGGAGGTAGGAGTCGAGGCTTCGGGGGATGGTGGCGGAGCAGAGGATTAGTTGGCGCAGGGAGGGGGTGGATTTGTCGATGATGGCGGAGGTCATGGGGGCGAAGGATCGGTCGAGGAGGGAGTCGGCTTCGTCGATTACGAGGTGGGATACGCGGGAGAGAATGTTCGGGTCGGACTCGGCAATACTGGCGAGGAGATGGGGGGTTGAGATTAGGACGTCGACGCCCCCGGGGGAGAAGAGGCGATTGCGAATGACGCGGCCGGTGTAGGCGGATGATAATAGGGCAGAGCGGACTTTGATGGTGTGGGAGAGTCTTTTGGTGAGGTTGCCGACTTGGCTCACGAGTTCAGAGGTAGGAACGAGAATTACGGCTCGAGGTCGTCCAGTGGTAGGATGCGGTTGGTTGGATAAAGGGGGTGACTCAAGTTCGAGTGGGCTGCGTTTCTTACGTTTTTGCTCTTCCAGAACCTCATTATGAGCTTCAATGTCCGCATCCATGGCTTCCGCGCGCTTTGTGGCATCCAAGATTGGCAGTAGGTAGGCCAATGTCTTCCCTGAACCTGTTTCCGCCGCCAGGAGGTATTGTTCCATTTCTTCGCCCTTTGCTCTCAGCGACCTCCTTCGGCGGGAATTATTATCATCGCCCAACAGTGCAGGTATGGCCAGGCGCTGCACCGGCGTCGGTGATACATCTTCCATTCCAACTAGCGCCTGTGTGGCTATCGAATCCTTGATAATAGGTAAAAGCGAGAATTGATCGAAGGTATCTATCTCGCTGATCCTCTCCTTCACCATGGTTCGGTGACCGTAAGATACGGGACTGAGGGCTCTTTGCATCTTCAACGCTTTGTACGTCCCCGGAGTCCCTGTCTCTTTCCGCGCTCCCTCTCTTTGTGGCCTCTCTCTTCCACCAGTGGATCTTTTGATCGCTGCTTCTGACCGTCCGTCAGGCTGGCGGTTAATCTGTGCCGATCTCATATTCATGCCCCCAAACGGGCTGTTGGTACTCTTTCTAATCGGTTTGCCGCTTGGTGTCGTTTTCGGAGGAGTTTGAGATACCCTTGGTGAGAGGGTCATCCTCGAAGGAGCACGGCGCTGTGCTTGCGCCATCGATCTGGTATGCTGCCATGGCTGCAGCTGCCGTCGCAATGATATCCTCGATATACTTTTATACTGGCAGAGCACACAAACAGACTGAAGAATGTCAGGCATTGGATGGGTATCTGAACTTTCCTGCACTTTGGAGATGTTTTCTCGAGCTTCGAGATTTCATAAGAACGGGGGCGGAAAAACCGGTAGGGTCGTGCACCCCTGTTCTGCACCCTGCAGATTAAGCCGACCGTTGGAATATCACATGATTGGGTGAATTGGGACAGGGACGAGAGTGGGAATAATAGGAAGTGATCTGATGGGCCAATTCAACTGAGGTTACGGATTATATACTGTCTATCTCTTTTCTAATACGAATCGGTCAGATTTCGAGGTCTTCTATTACGCCCAGATCCCTATGTTCTCTCCCCGTCGACGCCAAAACACAATGTTGAGAAGCTCGAGGAGGGACGACGTATGCCGTACTTCTTGTAGCAGGCTATTCGAGGTAGAGAGTGTTCAAACCCCACAACACTTCAAAGCATTCCAAATACGACCACCAAACTTCCCAGAAAACCAACCATCCAAGCCCCCCTCACCTCCAGAGTACTCCCTGCGCCCTTCTTCTTCGGCGTCGACGTCGCTTCTCCTGAATAGGTGCTAGTGGCCGCAGCGCTATCGTACGTGGTAGTCGCGGCGGAACCTGGCTCCGTGCTGACAGCGGCGCCAGCGAAGCTTGTGACACTTGTGGGCAAATCACTGGTAAACGGCACTTGGTTGTCTGGCAACGCGCTGCCAGGTATAATAGCCGCAGCAGTCGGCAACTGGGGGTTAGGCTGGACGCCCGACGCGTTGTAGTTCAGCACGCTATCAATGATGTGCATGACACCGTTCGCTAGAAGCAGGTCCCCCTGGATAATGCGAGCCTGGTTCACGAAGAGCGAGTTGGACGCGAACGTGATGCTAAGATTGCCGCCCTGGAGGGAGGGGAGAACGGTGCCGTTGAGGAGCTTGGTGCTGTACGCAACACCATGGAATGCGCTACTATTGACAATATGATAGGACAGGAGGGTTTTGAGTTCGCTGGGAGACATGGTAGATAAGGTGCTACCAAGATTTTGGAAGGCATCGTTATTGGGAACGAAGAAAGTAAGGTCATGGGCTTCATCGAGGAAATCGGTCATATTTGCTACCTCGGTAGCGCCGGCGGCGGCGGTAACGTTGAAGGTGGGTGCAGTGTTTATAAAGCTTTGTGGGGGTTCGAGGAACGTGTCGATAATATGTAGGAGGCCTCCGGTAAAGGTAAGGTCCTATGGTTGAATGATTAGAAATGATTCGCTATCAACATAGCATAGCGACTAGACATACAGGAGTTGTTATTTGTGTCCGTGATCCTACGCCTGACACAAAGATATCGATCTTCGGAGATTGCTCTACTACACTCACGACCTGCCCACCCGTCACGTTCGTGTATGTTGAATTGAGCAGCCATGACGGCAGAAATGCGAAGCTGCTATTGAAGGAGCCAGACGAGTGCAAGCCTGGTAGTACATGGTACTCCAGGATTGCTCGAATGGCATCACTGTTATTGTTCGCGAAGATTGAGCCAATGGGCGAATTAGGTATTTTCTTGAAAGCTTCGTCGCTTGGTGCGAGGACAGTTATGTCATTCTGGAATGAGAGGTTTGCATACACGTCCCCAAAATTCTCGATCAGGCCAGCGAACTGGGTTATATTTGTATTGCCGTTGAGCAGCTGCGTGAGATCTTGCGTTTGTTGCTGCGCGAATACTGTGAGAGCGATCGAAAGGAGAAGAACGAGTGTGGAACGCATTTCGGCGGTCAAAAAGATAGTAAGGGCATTGATTGCTCAAGCAAGCTTCCTGAACGCCGGAAACTCAGCAGACGTGAGAAATTCGGTTTCATGAAACGATGGAGGATTTGGTAGAAGTGAACAGGGGAAAGATGAGAGAGAAGAGCGTCGCCCGTACGCTCTGCATAATCGCCATGGCGAAAGCTGCAGCAAGCCGAAGGCAAAAAGTAATCCAGACCGAGTGTCCAAAAGTGCGAATCAGAGGCAGCATCGATTTGTTGAACAAAGCGAGAGGACCGTGGAGTCACACTAGGCGCTTGGTTCGATCTTAAGCTTCGTCGTATTCGCTCCAGCCCAATAATCCCAATAATTGATAGCCTCTAATATGCGCCTATTTCTTTATTAAGGGGGCCCTTTTCATCCTTGGGAAAGTTCCGAAGCCTGGGCATCTCTGCCACAACAGCAGTACTCGTATAACTGTACAAGCGGTCCTTCCCTCATTCCATGGCTCCACAAAAGCCATCGGCGTGCCTGGGGACGACATGTTCCTGGTCGGGTGGCGTGCCCAAAACCGGGTGAGCTGGTTCGAACCTATCGTTTTGATGCGGACAGGCAACGTAGCGCGTATGCTCCTCGCTAATAATAACAGAAAACCATGTGGCTTCTAATGACCGAATCACTGTTCGCCAACTCCCAACTGGACTACGTACTCGTATCCCTACGAGTACCTCCACGTCGCCACTCTCATTTTACCATGAGAGGAATCAGTAACATTGGGGCAAAACCTGAAGTCCGAATTACCACAAACTTGTTCTCCTCGAGCACGCCTTGTCCTTTTGTTGCTCCTCACTTCGTCGAACTCCCACTTCCAAACTTCCCTTCACTGCGTGCTCCTTGTGGCCCCTTGGACGGCTCTCTTTCCTTCCTTGAACCGCCCATGGAACTTATGCCACGAGTATTCCGATAGTTCTGACTTAGATACAAAAAGCCTCCAGTATGAAGCAGTCCAGTCTGCTGCGGCGGCAAGCACGAGATCATTCGTACCAACAATTTGCTGGTTCACGGTCATAGCGGCAGTGGCCAATTTACGAGGCTGCCTCCGATGCACATACAAGTGAACAAACGAGTCAAAGACTTCGTTGCGACTTGTTCTTCTTTAATTGAGGTTTCACGGGGGTACATGTGTGATGCTTGATTCATTGACAACATTTATAGACGAGCGCGTTGATGTACATTGAGTACCAACATCGATAACGCAAGCAACAATATTCAAACGAGTAAGCATAACTTCCAAAGCAGCAGCATCGAACGCATGGAAAGAGATCATGCAGGTCGAGGCACTCTGCATACACGCAGCATAGAGGGGAATAAGAGGAAGCAAGGGCCATGACCTGCAAAGCTATCAAGCCTTCTAACCCTTTTTGCCTTGTACAATACCCTATAGAATACATCCTCCAGAAAACGAACAGGCTGGGTCATATATGCCTATCAGCCTTCTTAATGATATGCTCTGGCATTACTTCATTGGCATAGACATTGTTCGGACGAAGTTTGTGCTTGTAATGATGCAGCACCTTTCATATCCAGTTTGGCCCACATCGATGAAGTTTTTGGTGTGGTCATGGGTATAGTCCTTGAGGAAAAGTAGATGGGGCATCTCGCATGCACTATTTTATTGACACCGACTTAAAGCTCCCGGGCGGACATATCCACAATAGGAAAACATAATTCGTGGGGAATATTCAAGTACCCGAGAGATATTTACCGTCAGGAATGTACGTAGCGACCAGATGTCCACATGCTCAAGCGGATGTTATAAGCTATACTGTAGTACTGCTGGAATAAGATGGTACACGGGTTGTAATCAAGGGATGACTCAAGACCAGCAAGAGCCGCGATAATGGCGCTGTTGCTGATGCTCAAACGATGACCTAGTAAGGATGAAGGGATTCTCCTGTGAATGTGTATTTTCTGGATGTGAGGTGCCTTCTGATTCATGAAGGATTTGAGCGTTTAAGCGTAAGTCATAATCCGCTCATTCAAACCTCTGTTCATGTAGCACATACCACAATCAATTTGAATCCACGTTGCTATATCCAGGTTTCGGGAACTTGCTCAACGCCACGAACAATACCTGGCCTCCTTAGCTGTAAGGAAGGCAGTCTTGAGAAGTCTGATCTTTGTACAGCTAGCTGTCTGTTCCCAGCAACGCCATAAATTCGGCTACGAACGCGCCAAGGCTGGGATGCTCACTGCGAAGTTACGTAGGGGATTCAGATCAGATATTTTATCCACTCACTTGTTCTATGGTGTTGACAGCTACATCAGGACTAGGGAAACATCAGTAACAGTGTTGCACGCATCATCACCATCAGTATCTTAGTTCCCGGACTTCAGTGCGTGCTCTTGCATAGCCTCATCGTATCAACGGATCCTAGGAGCTGCCACCACGGTGGGCAGCTCACCTCCAACACGTCTTCCGCCAAGAAGCGTAAGCTTTCGCAGCCAGATACATCAGACAAACAGCCACAGACACATGGGATTACCTTGAATCTACCGACCTTACCGGCTACTCAACATACGCAGCCTTCGTCTCCTCGCCGGCCTCTCTTGCCTAATTCGACAAATCGCTTTACCTCATCACCCTCCCCACCTGTTTATATTCCTCACCACCTAGTCGTCGAAGGCGCTGGAAGGGGAAGGTCACCAACACCGGAATTTTCGAGCACCGCCGCAAGCTCCCCAAGTGCGGCATACGCTGGTTTGACGTTAGACAGTGAAGGGAGTGAGGGCATGTCGGGCTCAGATAACGTTGGAGGTGATGAAAGGATGGTACAACCAGCAGATTCAAGTGCGCAAAGCGGAAGCATTTTGCCAGATAGGTCTTCGATGTCTCCCACAAAACGGAGGGCCTCGGACATGGGACGAGCAAATACTGGAACAGGCTGCGAGGACGTAGAGATGGGCGGGTCACAATCCACGAACTTACCACCAGTGCCTGCAACTACCAGTACCATAACTGACTCCACCACGCCTACACAAATAAGGTCAGCCCAGAGTCCAGAGGCAAGGCATAACCGAGAAGTGTCTGTCGATATGCTTGCGTACGAACACATGGAATCTTCGAAAACGGGCAGCAAGGCCTCTGCTTCGGAAACAGTATCGGAATCGACGTCGAGTGCTGCGTATACGACACCACAGAGTGGCATATCCTTGTCCACTTCTTCGAAAGGAGCCCCTGAAGAACTGGATGCATCCCAGAGGCAGGCTGTTGTTTCCGCTCACGACCTTCCTTCCATTGATGAACAAATCAAGCGTGTTCAGAACCTGGCCGCGGTGCCTATGCAAGCCGGGCAAAAGGGTTATGTAGTGTCTACGAGGTGGCTGTCGAGGGTTCTGTCACGAGGTTCCCACGATAGCGGAAAGGATGCCTATGGTAAAGAGGCCAAGGAAGGCCCTATTGGACCCGTGGATAATACGGGCCTCAAAGTGGTCAAAGACCCGCTATCTGGCGACTTCAAAGACGAAGCTGGAGAACCATATATCCCGCTGAGACCAGGCTTACAGTTGTCCGAGGACTTTGAAATTGTGCCACAAGAGGCTTGGGACTTGATTATCAAATGGTACGGTCTTGCCCGAGGATCTCCCGTCATTACTCGCTACATCCACAACACAAGTACTGGTGCCATGGAGAACCTCCAATACGAAATACATCCGCCTGTGTTTACGATCTTAAAGCTTCCTGACTGCCACGGGACAGGGACCACAGTGCAGGCGTTGAAGGAGAAGGAAAAAGACGCCATTCCTGTCAAAGTTCTGGCAAGTAGGCATGAGACTTTCCAGCACTTCCTGAAGCGTGTCAAAGCCATGGCTGGTATAGAGCTTAAGACCAAAGTCCGCATCTGGAGATTATTGGCAGCT
This sequence comes from Umbilicaria muhlenbergii, assembly GCA_000611775.1. Taxonomy (NCBI): domain Eukaryota; kingdom Fungi; phylum Ascomycota; class Lecanoromycetes; order Umbilicariales; family Umbilicariaceae; genus Umbilicaria; species Umbilicaria muhlenbergii. The sequence continues at coordinate 1,933,004 of KK106982.1, forward strand.
CTTGGGACAGGCACTGCCTCAGGCATGATCACCCCAGCTCAATCACGAAGCGCGTCTCCAGCGCCGAACGTCATTGTGCCTGTGGATCCGGGCAACCGCCTGGTGTTGGATGTACACTCATTCGCCGCCCTGCAAGTAGGCTCGCAACGAGAAATGCTTGATGCAAAGGACGAAACTGCCAATGACAAGTACAACGGGCACATCAATCTTGATATTGTGGGACTTCGCCAAGACGAGGTAATTGTTCTAGAAGAACAGATTGGCGGCCCTGCTGGGGGCGAATGGGTTTCAGGTGCCGTAGGGAAGCAGCTTTCTAAGAACATTGTGCCCGTCAGTATTACGAAAAGCGGAATCACAACTGGCCAGGACAAGCTGAAGCCCGGGTCTATTACCGGCAGCGGACGGGCGAGCCCAACCCCAGGAAGTAGTGGTATGATGACCAGAGGACGTCAACAAAAGACTGGCAAGGTACGAGGCACAGTCGGCTTGAGTAACTTGGGAAACACATGCTACATGAACTCTGCACTGCAATGTGTCCGAAGTGTCGAGGAACTGACACAGTATTTTCTTAGTGAGTCTTCCTGGTCTATCCAGCCTCTTGGCTGTGACAACCACTGACACTGCGATTATAGTGGACAGATACAAGGCCGAATTGAACCCGAGTAACCCGTTGTCTCATAATGGTAACGTTGCAAAGGCTTATGCCTCGCTTTTGCATGAACTTTACAGTGAGAATGCTGCTTCATCGTTCGCTCCACGAAATCTGAAAAATACCATTGGCAAATACGGACCGTCGTTCTCCGGCTACGGTCAACAAGACTCTCAAGAGTTCCTTCTTTTTCTCCTTGACGGGCTTCAAGAAGATCTTAACCGAATTCACAAAAAGCCGTATATCGAAAAACCGGACTCGACCGATCAGATGGTCCACGATTCCATTGCCTTGCGCGAAATGGCGGATAAATGTTGGGACATATACAAAGCCAGAAATGACTCCGTCGTAACGGACCTCTTCGCCGGCATGTACAAATCAACTGTCGTCTGTCCAGTTTGCGACAAAGTCAGCATCATATTCGATCCCTTCAACAACCTTACCCTTCAATTACCCATTGAAAATGTCTGGACCAAGCAGATATTTTTCTTTCCTCTCCGTTCGCAACCCATCCAAGTGTCTGTCGAAATCAACAAGAACGCCAGCTTTATGGCGTTAAAGGAATACATTTCCAAACGGGTTAAGGTGAACCCCAAGAAGACAGTCTTGGCGGAGATTTACAAGCACAGAATCTATAAGATGTTCGACGATAACGCTTCGATCAGTGACGAGCGGATTCAAGAGGGAGACAGTATCGCCCTGTACGAGGTTGAAGATGTCCCCTCTAATTACCCCCCGCCAAAGAAGAAGGGCCAGAAGGTGAAGTCCATGTTATACACAAGCTATAGCAACTCAGACGAAGAGGAAGATGTGCCAGAAGGCGATTCACCACTTGCCGAGAAGATGCTTATTGCTGTCTTTAACCGGCAACTCAAGGAAGGTGGGCACTCGAGGTATCAACAGAAGACTTTGACTGGTGTACCGTTTTATGTCATCATCACTCGTGAGGAGGCAAAAGACTATGATGCAATATTACGCAAAATCCTTGCAAAGGTTGACACATTGACAACATTGGACATCTTAGGAGACGAGAACTCTTCTGATACTGACTCAACGCAACACGAGGACTCTGACACTGTACTGATGGCTAGAGATGATGGAGATTCTTCTTCTGACTCGAAGATTCAGGCAAGATCTGTTGAAAGCGAGGATGGTATGGTGGACATCTCCATGCGAGATGCGGGTGAGAAATCTGAAGGCCAGGTCTCATACCCCCCGGAAGATCTTCGGAAACGCAGTACACCGCATGTGCTAAAGCCTGGAGCCTTCATCAAACCAGAGCTGAGAACGTTGTTCGACATGAAGTACTTTTCTGGCACAGAGATGATACCTACTGGTTGGTCTACCTTGAATGACGAGAACAAAAACTACCCAGCAATCGCATCAAGACTTCCCGAGCCAGCTGCACAACCAGTTCCTCGACCAATGGCCAACAAATTTGCACGTGGCTTACAAGGGGATGCAAGCTCAAGCTCAAGCGATGAAGATGTTGATGAAGTCCCACCTTTGGCGGCCAACAATTCATTCATCAATCCGGGATCGGATAGCGACTCTGATGGCCTCCCGCCAGTGGAAGAAATCAAGCCACTTCAGGGGTTCAATGCCCCCGGCTTCAGTAGGTTCAATAAACATACGCCACGCACCAAGAAAGGGCTAATCACATACTCCCGCAAAGGCAAGCACTCCCCCATTGATACTGATCCCCAAGGCAGCGAGCCGGAAATCAGTTCGGAGTGCACACCACTCATCCGTCTAGGCGAGGCTATTGTGCTTGATTGGAATTCGCAAGCGTACGACGCGCTGTTCCATGGTGGCGAGCTTGACAACGACAGTGGTATGCGCGGTGCGCCTACATGGGATAATGTACCCCTCATGCACGATCCTGAACTTGAGACTAGGCGACGCCTACGACTGAGTCGGAAGAAGAACGGCGTTAGTTTGGATGACTGTTTGGACGAGTTCGGCAGGCCGGAAATCCTTTCCGAGAATGATGCGTGGTATTGTCCACGGTGTAAAGAGCATCGGCGAGCCAGCAAGACATTTGAGCTGTGGAAGTCGCCCGATATCCTGGTTATCCATCTCAAACGCTTCAGCGCTCAAGGACGGTTACGAGACAAGCTTGACGTCTTTGTTGACTTCCCCGTACAGGGTCTGGATCTCAGCTCGCGAGTTGCTATGCAAGAAGATGGTAAAAGCCCGAGCTATGATCTTTTCGCTGTCGACAATCACTACGGGGGCCTTGGCGGAGGACATTACACGGCGTTTGCAAAGAATTTCTACGACAACAACTGGTACGAGTATAATGGTGAGTCCCATACCTACTTTTCCAATGAAGTCTTCGTTATTGACATCTTTGCACAGATTCTAGTGTCTCACGCCGCCAGAATCCCCAAGTTGTAGTAACATCAGCTGCTTACCTCCTCTTCTACCGCCGCCGCTCCTCTCGGCCACTGGGTGGGCCTTTTTTCGAGAAGATAATCAGTGCAGCCAACAACCTGGACTCCGAACCTCAGCCCGATTCCCGTGCCACATCACCGGCGGGGGAAGGCAAGCGCCTCGACGGCTTCTCCCACAATGGGTTGTCGAGCGCTTTACTAGGAGTCGGAGCAGCTCACCAAGCGGGAGATGGTGGACTGGCGGACGAGATGCAAGCGAGGAACGCGGTGAAGGCCGATGACGTTTTGCCCGGGTACTCGACAGATCTGCACGCGGGCGAGCAAACCCTTGAGAGTATGGAGATGGATGAAGAGAGCGGCGCTGGGATACACAGCAGCCTGGGCATGCCGTTGGGACCGTCAAATTGGAGTTTTGCAGGTCTGCCTAACGGAGACGAGGAGCATAGTATGATCGGTATGTCTCAGATGACCGCTTTGCCGCCTGGCAGCGATCAAGGAGACGACGAGGACTTATTTGATGGCGCCAGCAACAAAGCTGCTTCCTCGGCTGGACTGAGTGATGATGAAGGAACGAGAATTCTGACCGACTTTGCAGATGACACGGGCACGACACACGGAGCGTTCGGAACACCTCTGATCAGCCGTGAGGGTACGCCAGTGCAGGATGTGCCACCGGCACTGGACATGGTCGAAGGTGATGACGAGCCTGTCACGGAGGTGCGACTTCATGAGGACGTCTTTGAGATGGAGTAGGCCAATGTTTGATTGTACATCACTTATAGAGAGTCGTTTAGCATGACACGACACTGCATTGCATAGCGTTTGCTACACCAGATCCGTCGCGTTGTAAATAGAGTCATAGATTATCAGCATGAACACGTATAGCCGGAGGCAACCGGTGCTTAATGAAACTTGGAGTTCAAGAAGAAGAGAGAGACGAAGAAGAAGAAGAAGAAGAAGACGAAGAAGACGAAGAAGACGAAGAAGACGAAGAAGACGAAGAAGACGAAGAAGACGAAGAAGACGAAGAAGAAGGAGCAGAGACCTTGATTCCTTGTTGTTGAACGGCGACTGGCTGGAGCCAGTCGAGGTACGTGGACAAAGGCAAGGTACTCGTACTCGGGTGAAGATGCACGGGCCAGATGACTTTCATCAGCCTCAGCCTTGCAAGGCCAACCCCACCATCCGGGGCGAGTGAGGGGACCGAGGCGACCTGCTGAGAGTCTAGATCCACGTCACCCATCAGACGACTCGCAGCTACCTTAAGCAGATGACACTAAGTGCCACCGGATTCGAAGCCTGTTGCTCACGCGATAGACTCTGCTGACATTGTAAAGAGCTGACGTTCATATACCGCTACATTCTCAATTGGCTGCCCGCAATGCTCCCATAATTTCGACGGCGTTGGCACGTTAAAACGCGACAAGACGAAAAGGTTGGGAAATTGCGGCACCATGCAACGTCCCGAGACAGTGTTCGAGCTTCTTGAGAATGGATCCTACCAGGACGGATCCTCGAGACGCCTTGTTGAACTGCTGGATAGAAAAAGAAAGCAGTTAGACCAGGAGATCGCAGATTTTAAAGCGAGGAAAGAGAAGGAATACAGGCTCTACGAGCAACATTTACGGAGTGAGAACAGAAGCCTTACCGTGGGAGAGTATATATCGAGCGGGTCGGGTGTTGAAGCAAGCAGGCAAGACGAAAGTCTTCCGCTGGACAATGATCAGAGACGGAGCGTGGCTGAGCTCGATAAGACTGATAAAGGAAATGGGGTGAAGAGCCTGCTGCAGGAAACGAACGGAACCAAGAATGAAGAAAATAGGCGTCCAGCACACGTCGATCTTGTTGAGAGGCCGGATCAAGTCGTAGAGAGCCGCTCAACTGCGGCAAGTCACCCTATGGCGAGCACACCTCCGCATGACCGCGAAAAGGAGTTCCGGGGCCTCTTCACGCCAAGCTACCTCCCGCTGTTGGATGGTCCAGACAAATGCCATGCGCAGATGGAGGTTATCAAGCCTATCTCACCATCAATTTCTCGATCCAACAGTACACCTTCGCTTTCATCCTCGGCAACCCTTGCAACCATGAGTCTTACCCCTCTACTTCCCTCACCTGGTCATGAACGTCTGTCGGCAAGTGTTCCTCGGCAGAAGCCACCCCACCGTCGTTCATCTTCAGCAAGGTCAGACACTTCCCTTACCAGCCTTCGGAGCAGTCTGCGAGATCCTAGACAGCCAAGGTCACCAAAGAGGGTTCTCTTCTCAATTGATAATACTGTAGTATCGCCCAACTCATCACCAATCGCACGCCGTATTGCGCCGATTCTGTTGCCACCACCGAGTGGCATTGCTGTGGCACAGGAACCGGCCCACGCAGAGGAGTACAATGGGTTCGACGAGGATAACAACGCTGCACATCAGATCGAGCATGTAACAGATGAATCTAATCATCCTGGCTTTACGTTCGAGCAAGCCGTCAATGCTATGACAAACACGTCCTCACCTTCCAGGGGTCATGAGCTCGTGGAGCCTATAATCACGTCGCCAATGGTTGGCGGAGATGACTTCGAGGATATCAACAACGATGACAACCCCTTGTTCGCTTTTGACGACGATGTGGACTTGAGAGACTTGGAAGATGATGAAAGCGACAAGGTAAATCCTTCTTAGTTACTGTGGGGAGTTATCATACTGATGCTTATATTCAGGAGGATGAGGGATCCGATTTTGAAGATGAGGAAGAAGATTCGTTGCCAATAGCCTCACCCCATGCCGGCAGCTTGCCCATTGAAATAAAATGGCCTGCAAGGCAGCCGCTAAGAAGCAGGGACCGCGACGCTGTCTAAAAGTTCATTAGCAGCGTCGTCAGGGAGCCCTCCATGCAATATCATGGCAAGGCTATTCGCGCTTAGCGAGAATTACAAAAGCTGTAGAATCTACTTTTTCCGGTTCGTTGCCCTTATGCATTTACTGTATCTAGATGCTTATAGGCATTAGATAAGATGTGCGGCACGTCAAGGATGCGGCTCAGACCTCCATGCTTGCTGTTAGCCGTCGTCTTGTTGGATTTTGGCGACTTCTTAGCAGGTTCGAGGGCTACACTCGGTCCTCATGGAAGATTGTACATAGAGTAAGCGATACTCGAAGTTTGTTGGTTTGATTCTAAGTCCGGATATCAGTTGGAGGTCTTTCGATACTATTTACTAGCCTGATTGGTGAAACAGACATATAACCCATGTCTGAAGGCAGCCTACAACCCCCGACAAGTGCTGTCGAGATGATTCCTACGCATTTCTTGAGAATCCGACCACACTGAGTGTGAGCCACCTACAATGCTCACCGAACCACCCTCTACGGCCGGTATATCCTTCCCAGCATTGAATTAAAGGACCGTTCTCGTGACTTCAGTTCCCCTGAAAATCTATTATCGAGGCTGAACTAAGAAAACCACTCTTGATTTCTGAACACATCTTCGACTTACTTGATAGCGCATCCTGGAATTTAATTGCATCTGCATTATCGGCTGCGGTTATATCTCAGGACATGTGTCAATTAGGGTTCGATACCTCCAACATACATTCACTGAGTGCATGACGCGATCGTCTCTATCCATTGTCTTCCTACCACTCATCTACCGAACTACAGTTGCGAAAAGCTTACGCCGTCGCCACCATATCTACTGGTGAGCTACGTAGAGCTCACTCGTTGATAGCGATCTGCATCAATTGTGGCCGACAGACACTCTAGCTTCCGCATGGAGTAGTCATGCTTCACAGCTGACTGCTAGATATCGAAGCTTTCTCTAGGAATGAGCCTAGCAGTTCTCACTTGATCGGATCCAGCCCTAATTAAGTGCTTCACTTTATTTCAGCTTCGACGTTTTGATATCACAAGGGATTCTAAGGAATCTGCGCTGTTTTTTGGACCAAAAACTGAGAGCAACTGCGCTGATTTCTTATCTGGTCTGCGGCATGACATTCTGTTTCTGATTTTAAGTTGGCTTTCGTCCCCACCGTCTTGGAATCTTTTTATTGCAGGACCGCAATTGGCCTTTGCGCTTTAGGTAATATCACTGTCACTTATCGAGTTTTGCTGCCGTTATTGCAGGCAAAGCCTCAATGGCTGTGGGAGGACCGCGCAATCCTCAAGCCTATCATCCCATGACAATTGCACTACTTGGTAGACGAGCTCAGACTAAATCAACAGAGCACAATGGCAAGCCGTCATGTTCGGCTTCCACGTCGTGTGGCCCAAGCCAGAGGGAACAAATGGCAGAGCCGCTGATAAGGCCAATGAATTGGGGACTTTCTCGAGAGAGTATGTGGACTAACGCTGGCACAATTCCGCGTGCCCTGACACACTCTATTGGAGATGCTGGGAAAAGCCAGAATGATCCTATTGAACTCTCTTCGGATGACGAGGAGGAGGAAGAGGAGGAGGAGAAGAAAGGGGACAATGGTGCTGACCAATCCACACCGTTGCAGTCTGCAGACAGAACCGACGAAGGAACAACCGGATCCCAACCTGGCAATCTTGATGTTGAGGCGCCTCCAGCGCCAACAACCGATCATAGTGCAGATGATAATCACTATAATGCTCCCAAGAAGCAACAAAATCAGGATGACAATCGATTTCTTCATGATGATGCAAAGGACCTTAGCAAAGCTGATGATAAAGCACTTCACGGCGTGCTCATCCAAGCTCAGCGGGATGAAGAAGGTGGTCAGGACGAGGCTGCAGCAAAGTTAATCCAGCCGCCGGAAATCGAAGTCAATGAGGAATGGGTGTATTCGGCTCAAAACATACCCAACGACATATATTTGAAGAGTTCTGCCGGCAAGACCGTGAACCGTCTTCTGAAGGATATCCTGCACGATGATCTTCCTGCAGTGCAAGAGGCATCTCAGATGCACTATAGTTACCCAGTCAACGGCCGGAGGAGCGCCTTGGTGGTGGCAGATCTGGTCGTAGAACCCAACGGCTCGACTGACAGTGATGAGAACGATCGAGTCGCAGTGGGTCCACCGAGTATGGTGGGCCCAGTCGATTTTCATCAATCGCCGTTAAGGACCAAGGACTTCGAGCTTGATTCGGCCAAGGCAGAAGAGCATGGAGAAGCTTCGATGGATGCCAATGATGAGGGCGTCGAGTATGTCCAGAAGACGGATGTTCAGGCCGGACAGGCGAAAGACATGACTATTGGCGACCTACAAGCCTCTATCCCAAAGGACTATGAGCTCAGGCAAGATGTTTCGGAGCAGGACAAAAGAGAAGCCCAGCAAAGGAAGAAGGCAGCAGCATTTGTCGAACGAAGGAGGCTCCTTGATTTGGATAAAGCCGAGCAACTGAGAAAAGCAGAGGCTGATAGAGCGCTGAAATCACAAAAGGACCCTGAAAAGACCGGAAAGTCACTTGCAGCTCAGGTTTTACGGGCCCAAAGGGAGCGTGAACGCGCGGCTGAGCGGCTAAAGGCCGGCGTTATTCCAAAAGACCCTTCTAAGGTTGCAGGCACTGGTGAGGAGCGTGGTGTTCCGGCGCGACCAATGCAGACCGGTCTTGTGGACAGGACTGGTGCTAGGGTTGTAACTGCACCTGCTTCAACTCCTGCAAGTACTTCTGTGACTACTTCTACGAGTGCCTCTGAGAGTGCCCTTACAACATCCCCTGTGAGTGCACCGGCGACCATTCCTCCGAATGCTCTTGCAACTGCTCCGGCGACTGTTCCTGTACCTACTCCTACCACTAGTACTACGTCTACTCCTGCGACTGCTCCTGCAACTGCTTCTGCGACTGCTCGAGCGACTAGTGCTGCGGATAGTATCCTGAATACTCCTCGAGCTATCACCTCGGTATTCAATTCTAGTCTAAACTCCAATCAGCAATCGGCGGCAATCGTTGGGAAGTGCGCTGCAGATGAACCTCCGAAGGAGAACGAACGACCGTCGCCAATACCGTTGCATCAGGCGGAAGATATCTTACGCACTTCGCTTGAAGGATGTCAGAAACGGAAGCTGCAGACTGTGATGCTCCCATTTGAGAAGCATGTCGACGGTACAGTGTCTAAGAAAGCGCGCAGTAACGAATCAACATCACAGCAGTGGATCGGAGATGTCGTGCCCCCCGAGAGGCCAAAAGTTGGGTACACGGCTGCGGCCAGATCCCCTAGTGCCACACACAGCGGTATTGCGTCACCGGGAAGTCGTAGGACCAGAATGACAACACCGGAACGTAAAGAGTCTAAGCGACTATCAGCCTTGAAACATAGAAGAAAGAAAGCCCAAGAGCAGGCTCTGGCAAGGACTGCTGGATCTCATCGAAGCACAGCTTCCCTAGATAACCTTTCGAGTTACTCTAGCCCAAGCTTTTCCGGTGGCCATAGCCACGGCAGGGAAGGGGAGGGCGTTTCGAGTCCCGTACGGATGGGGTTTGCAGCATTGTCGAAATTGAGCCCTAGCCCTTCTGATGGCAATCTGAATTTCCCTGAGTCGGTAAGCCAGAAAGTGCACACCAAAGGAACTGACAAGTTGCGAAACCCAGGGGTGAAGAAAGATCGGAGGCTGGAGTATCAAAGGCTCAAAGAGCGCCGACGATTACAGAAGGAGAAGAAGGCCCAGAGCGGGCTGGGCAGTGTTACTACCTCTTTCACGACCACAGCAGACGCAGACGCAGACGATGAGCTCTTTTTCGACACGATGGATTCTATGGAAGTCGATGCAGAGCCGGAGGAAGAACTTCCCAGACCGACGACTGGAGGTAAAACAATAACGCAAGAAATGCTCGACATCCTACAGCAAAAGCCCGAAAGCCTCCTATCATTCGTGGACGAGTCCCCATACCCAGAAATGGAAGAAGACACCACCTACTACGAATATGTCGTGCAGCGCCTATCCTGGACCTCAGACGACGACGAGGACGACCTCGAAGAAATTGAGCCTCTGCTCTGCCACACAGGCTACATCGATGTCGACGCCGCCAACAAGGCCGCCGGCGACGAGATCCTCCTCGAACGCGGCGACAACCGCGTCTACCCCCTCGACTCCTTCCACTGGGAAAAAGACCCCACTACGGGCATGGCGACTTACGAGGGCTCCTCCCCCGCCGGCCACGTCCGCGTCTTCGTCGATCGGATCGTTCGGCCTCGAGGTCAGGGTCGAGAACCCTCGAAGCGAGCTTTGAGGGAGGCGAGGAGGATCAGTCCTGTCGTCTATGTTATTCTCGTCAAGGACACTATTACCACTGCAACACATGCAAAGGCTACGGCTGATAATGACGATGATGACGATGACAACGACAACGACCTCTTCGCCTCCGCTCCCCCCAACACAAAGCCCAAACCCACCGTCACCCTAAAAGTCGACGTAAGCCGAACCCGCGATCTCGCGAACAAACTAGCGAGCAAACACGTGCTCGAGCGCCTCCGGGTGTACCAGAGCGCGGGCGAATTGGGGGAGATAGAGAGGGCGGAGCGGGAGGCGGAACAGAGGAAGTATCTGGAGCAGCTGGAAGAACAGGGGGAGGAGGGGCTTTATGCGACGGAAGAAACGGAGCTTTATGGCGGGGGGGAGTTTTTGGAGGTTTGGGTTGAGAGGGTGGGGTTGAAGGGGCCGTGGAATTGATTGCATGCTTGACTCGGTACGGTGGAGAGCTCTCTGCTTTCTGTTGTATCGTAAATTAGGGGGTGATTGTTGCATAGGGGGTTACTCGGGCCTGACTGCAGATGCAATTCCGCACACAAAGTATTTTAGCAATACAATCGCTATCACGGCTGCCGTGCCTGTACATTGCTCCCTCTCAATCCCAATGCCAACGCCGCGCTGAATGTGAACAACATCCACTCGACTCTCCATACTGCGTATTTACAACTCCATCCCTCCTGTTCCGTTTCCTTCCCCGCCCAATATCTACACACTTTAATTTCCCCCTCCCCTCCCCTCCATCTCCTCCAATTTCCTCCATTCCCCTTCCCCTCCTCCCCCATCACCCTCTCCATGCACACCACTACCCCCATCTCCCCAATGCCCTCCTCCCCTCCCCCACCCTTATCCCCCTTTTCCACTCCCCCTCACCCCCATCAGCCCCTCAATCACGCCTCAACTCGCCCTCGTCTTCAACTGCACCCCATGCCACCCGCGAATCTCCTCCCCCAACACCCCATTCACAAGCCGATGCTGCCTAATCATGCTCATCCCCTGAAACCGCGCCGACACGATCTCGATGGCGTACATGGAGCCGCAGCCGCCGGAGATATCCTGGACCTTTATCTCCCGTGGTTAGCCCAAGGGGGGGAAAGGGAAGGGCGAAAAGGGGGAAGAAGAACTGTATAGAGGCCGAGGGATAGATCAAAAAATCCGGCTCACCTCCAGTCTCTCGGGCGCCAACTCCCGTCTCAGTTTCTCGAAAATAGCCAACTCCTTCTCGTTCAGGTAATCTGGCGGTTCGAGAGCGTTTCCTTGCAGATCGACTGCCGGGGATGAGGCTGGGGTGCTGAGGAGTCGGTGTTGGTGTTGGTGGCTGCGGGGGGTGAGGGCTGGTGTTGAGAGGGCGAGGCGTGGTGGATGCGGGGAAAGCGCGAGGGGGCGGTGTGGTCTTGTGGGGAGGCATGGGGAGCGAATGAGGGAGAGGATGGCTCTGGAGGGCGCCATTGGTAGATTCATCGATTGATTGATTGATTGATTGACTGGAGGCGGGGTATGCTGGTGGGTGGGTGGGTGTATTGTGGTGAGGTTCAGTTCGGAGGGCAATAATGATATCGAGGGTTGGTTTACGAGTACGAATGAGATCATTTGCTGCGGGGTGCGGTAAGCGGAAATTATTAAGCGCCTAGACACCGGCAGCAGACGCCAGCAGCAGCCGCGAGGCGAGGCGAGTGATCGGCTGTTTTCCACTCCGTGAAATTGTTCCGGGCGGAAGTAAATATTTTAAGGTTTGATACCTGGAAGTTGCCCGATTTGTGCCCGCTTGCACCCGAGTTCTACGAGTACTCCGGAGTATTTCATAGTTGCCTCGCCAAACTTTTTCACACCCACTCACTTCCTCTGGACATGGATTCCAGATCCTGCATTTGCCCTTTGGTCTGTTAAGGTTCAGCTTTTGGGGTTGATTTTTTAGTCGACTTTTATTCCTTGATCGAGGCAGAGCTTGTGGCTGCTCTAGGCGCAGTAAGAGCTCATAGATTCCCATTAGATGCAGGCTTTTGGACCGTCTCAGCTCTCAAGCACCAATCGGGCAGTGCTGTCTCAGCCACAGGGTCTTGCCACTCTGGCCCTTACTCTGCAGCTGGATCTCCGCATTTCTGGCGAAAGAGGGACGGCTTGAATCGAAAATGTGATAAATTGGCGTTGCCACAGGCCCACAGTGGAGGGGAACAATGCTTCTAGTTTCCCCACGCCCTCTTCCAAATCAAACAGAGAGATCATTGTTTCCCCGCAAAAGCTCCCGTTGGCGCCTACCTCTCCGACTTGGCGGCTCGCTCACATAACCTACATGCATATACATCCCTGCTGATATCTGACTCTACACTATCCCGCCGCCTCCGTAATAAGCAGCAGAACCCCTCGTCTGCAACGCCTCGTGGGGCATCCGCGGCCGCAATGGATGCAATGGGCCATTGCTGCATCCATTGCTCAGCATGGTGGTTCCAACTGGGGTTCGGGACATGGCTTAGGGAGCATGATTGCATAGCTGCATGGTTGGGATAGAAAGCCACGAGAAGTTGGCGGTCAGTGGATGGTGCCCTCAAGAGGGAAAACCTGACAGAACGAGTGATATTTGGAACAATCTCGCCATGCAGGAGACGATCGAGCAAGGAGAAGAGTGGGACCAATGCCAAAGTGATTGATAGATTCAAATGCGCGTGACCGAGGTTTCCCTTTGTGGCGTACAAGCTCAATGAGCAAAAACGATGGAAATGAGGATTAGAAACGCCCGTACGAGTTATGATAAAGCCCATCCCATTAGCACATCAGTATGACTAATGAAAACGTCCAAGAATGGCTCTTAATCGTTCTACTTAAATTGTCACGCAGAAACAAGTAACCCGACAAGGGTGTGACTTAGGGTTAGGGTAGAAGGGCAAGGGAAGCGAACCCAAAATGCAAGTCGTAAGATATTTGTCTGCTGCGCAATAGATGCGTCCATGAAGCAATTTAGATCTGTGCCGTGACTCTTACATGTGTGGATTGCATCCGGATGAATGCGGCGGCGAATAAGATGGCTTGTCCACATACAAGGGCCTTAACACGTCGCGTTCATGGTTGATTCCTCCTATTTACTGCTTCGTTGTGCCATAATCTCAACCCGGAACGCTCGGATCATCCATCTTTATTTTAAGCGGCTGCGTTGGCGTGTACAATGGCGTGCAGGAGGGGAGGTCAGGGATAGGCCTGTACCTTAAACCTGCAGGTGGCTTGAAGATCGCTTGGTGGGGCCTGTTTTGTGCGAGTGGGGCCGTTTCTGTTGGGAGTTTTTACGACGCTTTTACTCGTAAGCATCACATATCATCAGCGCGCGTAGGTTACCTTAGAGATGGGTTATCGAATCGCACTGATCCTGGTACTAGTGTGTTGATCGACAGCAATGATATTCAGGGCCCAATGCCGGAGAAGCAAGTGGACAATGGCACTGGGGTACAATACGTAAGCCGCAAGCTAGGTAGTATAAGGCAAGACCGTAAGAGCACGGAACATTATCGAAGGGCGGATCTGCAGATTGCGGAGAAAAACACTGCTTGAAATGAATTACATGTGAACGAAGGGAAAGTGTGGAGGCAAGAAAGCTCAGCAGTCTGTCGATCCCTCCACACCCTTCAAAGTCCAGCGCCTTTGAAATTGATCATTACCTATGCCGAGCCTGGAGATTCATAGTCTGAAACGCTGTGTGATTGGTAGGATCACTTCCTTATCGAAAGGTCATCCGAGGATCGCCACGATGGACCACCATAGCACTCATGCTCACGTTGTGCGGCGTGGATCCAGCTCCATGGAATTCACCCAACTCTCACGTCACAGTGAGGTCGATGTGCTCCTTAGGCCGCAACCCCAGACTTTGTGTGACTGCGCTGCATCGTGCATCTGATGCAGCGGACCGTCAGGTGTGTGGTCGGAACTAGGTTCCATCAAAAGCCGTTTTAGAATATCCATTGGCCCTGCACCGCACAAGGCGCCTCGCAAGGAGGGGAGCTGGAATGGTCACCTCTTTGGTGGCAAAGAGTCTTATCTAGTGCCGCTAGCTTGCGGGCAGCCTTGAGCTCGAATCCTTGGCCGAAATGCAGTGATACTGTGGGGTAAAGCCATAGGCGTGGAGAATCACATCCTTGCTCCGTGCTGCCAAGCGGTCCTTGCGCAGAGTAACCTCCACGCGTAAGTAAAAGGAGGTTTCCGAGAGCAATTCGCAGTTCATGTTTGTCCCACGTAAATACCTTACTTGTTGTAGGAGCCTGACCGCGTATTGGCTGAGGCTCGGAGGGGCGAAATACACGTCAGAGGGCCCATCACGAAAGGTTTCAGCAGACCTTGAAGGGATGAAGTTTTACACCGTCCTATCGCCCCGATGCCTTGAGACACACAAAGCTTGACAAGCTGATGGCTTAGAACCTAGAGCTTTGAAGGCCCCCGAAAGACCACCAGAGGCGACCACTGATATATCGCCATCATCTATGGAATAGCGAAGTACGACTGTGCATTAATTGGTGTGGACGTCGTTCCACGCTGAAACTGCATTATTCTTTGGTTGAGACACCCGCGCAGCTTGTAAGATGTAGTCCATGGGGGACTGCATCGCTGACGTTCGAGGTAGACGTTCTTGTAGCAGGAATGGCAGTGAGGTTGTGATTGTGAAGTGCATCACATGCAAAATCAAACAGAAGCACCAACCGTGAAATTTAGGCTTTTGAGTCCGTCTCAGCCAGGATCAGCGGAGACGTTTTAAGGTTGTCAAGCCCGTCGCTACCACACTGCTACACGGACTCGTCCAATCCCAGTCGTGCGACACCGGCATGCTTAAGGTAAGTACATGTAAGGTAAGGTACTCGTAGGCCGCAGAATGAACTGCCTCCCGATGAACGGCCGCCTGCAATCCAGGAAGATCGGACAGGCCATGCCAGTGGTCAGATAGCGTACCGTACTCGTAGCAACTTAAAACACCAAGACTCCCCCCACAGCCGCAAGTCACAGAAGTTCTCCGCTGAATAAAGTACGTTGGAGTATGAGTGCTGGTGAACTACAACTAGTTGTAAGGTCGCTCAGGCATTGAAGCCTGCATGGTTCTGAGTGCTGATGGTCTGATCGCACTGTAACATTGTGACCTCACCTGTCGACCGTGAAGGATAATGGACTGTACTCCACCTCGTGAGGGACTCTGCTCGGAGGAGTTCCAGGCTCGGTGTTCTGGAGGCGCAGCCTGAACTTCGGTGAGCGAACAGCGTGCTTCGACCAGAGTAGTGGGAATTCCTTGGGGTCCAAGCAGGCTTTTCCAAGCTGTCAGCTTAACCGAAGCCGATGCCGACCGCACATGGTTAGCATGCCAAGACTCTTCAGACTCGAGCGACGAAACATCCACGCCCCCGCGGCGCAACGCCGTTTAACTGGCTGTGCCGGCAAGTCTTGATATCCTCACCGCCAGAGCGGGCCATGAAGAGCTTGACCCGTCCCCGTTCCATCAAACCTCAAAGCCGGCTCCATCGCCTCCGCGGTCACTTGACATGGGACGAACGTGGTCACGATGCTGCTCACGGGCTCACGGTGGCGGCCTCCTGGCCCTAGATCCCCAGGAAATGAAACACCAGGCGTTGTGCCTTGTATGCCGGTTCTGCTACATTGGAAGCGCCTGGGATATATCTTCGTGGGAATCCCCATTGTTTCTCGAGTCGCCGCACGCCGCAGTTCCCTCGAGCATCCTGAACTTGTATTATGCGACTCGTCCATCTGAGTGGTGAAACCAGCATCACGCAACGTGCGAAGAGACAAGCAGATAACGATGCAGCCCTGGGCCAGCAGGCAAATGCCTTATCATCCAGGGGGACTCCCTCCGTGCAGTCATGTAATCAAGGGACGTGATCCGAGTACCGTAGCGGGACGGTGCGCAAACGCGGATGCGAATGCAAATGCGAATGCGAACGTCGGAAGGGCTGAGGAGGCCCTATGGAAGTTCTCCCACTCCTCACGACCTCAACGCCCGGCAATCGGCGTTGCTGCTGCAGACGCGACAATTGGCCGGGAGACGTGATTACAGAACCCGATGTAGATAGCAGTCAACCGGCTTACCCTGATGATAAACGGCCAAGATGCCGGACAATGCTGGAAATTGATAATCCTTTCTCATCTTACGAAATACATTCTGCGTCCTGAGTGATTACCGTGGCCGTGGGACTGCGACTCGCTGCACGTTCAGCACCCTTCTGCAGTAAGCGCCTCTATTCACAATTTCCTCTAGATCTGTTGGGAACGTGGGAGGGCCAACCTTGAAAATTGCATCCGCGTTAGGATGATTCTTGCCGCACCGCTGGATAAAAGTCTTAAAAGTCTTGAAAGTCTTGACGCCAACCAGGACTAAGGCACTAGGAGCAAGAGAGTACGAAACTAGGCCGCATCCCTGTCTGTTGGTGTGCACGCTTTTGCAAGATCCGAAGCATCCTACCGTGCCCACTCATCCCACTCCAGCGTCAACAAGCTGTTCGTCGATTAGTCGTGGATGAGAGTGATTCGTCGACGATTCGTGGTCGACTACTTGACTCGTTTCTCCTTCCCTGGCTAGGTCCCTACCGTCTTACCTTTGACGCTACCGCACCCGTGCTTTCCTTTAGGGCCGCCTGTCTCCGCCATGTTTTCCCCGTAGTCTGCTCCAGGCTCGCCTTCTCTTTTCTTCTACAAAGGTACTACCGCCCTCCTCTCCTCCTCCACCACCATTCGACCTCGACCTCTACCTCTCTCCCTGTCATTCTACGGCAATAGAGTGCAATACACATCACCTGAAGGAAGGGAATCGTTGCCATTCCTCTTTCCTTCTTTACGTTAGCGAACATCGTCAGAGTATCGCGAAGGTAGGATAGTGGCGGCAAGAAGGTTCGAGGAAGAGAAGTCAAAATTGGCTTTGTCCTGCTTTTTGCACCCCACTGGAGACACGGACAAGCTAAAGCCCTCCCTCCTCCACCGACACTCGATCTCACGGTTCTGACGCTGCTTCATTGTGCTCTCGCACGGAACTCCTGTGGCATTGCTCGCCGCTGTGCTTCGAATTCCCTACTTCCTCTCCTCTATCGGCATTCTTTGGGCGGTCTTCTCCATCCACAGCGCCCCACTTGATCCTCACTGTAAGTTCCACTCCTACTCCGCCCTTGACATCATTCACAACGCGAAAGGTCGCGGTCATAGCACCTGACAGCCATCGGCCATCGGCCATCAGTCAGCAGCCATCAAGTACTCATTATCCGTCCTTTCGCAACGTGTGAATGCACAGCTAACCTGAGCGTCATCTTTGGCAGTGCATTCTCCTTCCAGATCTCCTGGGAACCCCGCGGACACCCATGAACGTGACGATTTCATGAGCTGGCGAGAACATTGCTATCGCTTTGACCAACACATTCATTCCCCATAAGCAACCTCCACCTCTTCACGTCAACCGTACGGATGCCGTACACTCCACCGACGCAGCAATCACCGGTTGCTTCTGGACCAAACTCTCCAGTGCTCAGCCGCAAAAACTCGTATTCTCAGAGCCAGCAGGTGGGGAGCTCGACCGTCGGCCCTAAATCGAGACCCAATCTACCGCGTTCTCATTCCTCCACGTCATATCTATCCAAGCATCGTCGCAGTCCATCTGCCCCGCAATCTCCCTCGTTTGCTTTTTCACCTTCGACTCCCGATGCTACGCCTGACAATGTAGAAGCAGGCGAGCAGACAGCAGGTGGTACTCTTCGCCAATCACCTTCTCCCGTGAACGGAACATTGATAGCTACAGGCTCCATCATTTCTCCTCCAGATTCTTCTCCGAGTTCTAGCGATGACGAACGGAACACCAGGCAAGCGAAAGGCAGAGGTCGGGAACTGGAGAACTTGGCTGAACTACAGGCTGCCATACGGATCATTGAGCAGCATCGTGAAAGCTCGCCGAATCGAATAACCGATGAGACAAGGAAAGCGAGAATGGCGTTGGATCTGGTTGTTCCGCATCTGGCCGCCTCGGCAAAGCAGGACGGTCCGAGTGCGGAAGGCTCGCCTCGACCGCCATTGTCCAAAGAAGCTCGCAAAACATCGCATTCAAGGTCAGCCACCGATTCCACGTCAGCCATTGACATGCCTCGCCCGAATTTGGACTCTCCAGGCCGCAGCACTTCCGACAGCGACACCGAAGACGACGGGGAGGATGAGAAGCGGAGAAAGCCAATGATGGTCCGCAAGAAGTCTGGAGAGTTGGTGAGACCGGCGCTACGACCATCGTCCGCCAAAAGGAGACCTTCCAGTATGCCCGGCACTCCGACGTACTCCAAGGCTGTCCATTTCGACCAACATCTTGAGCACGTCCGTCACTTCCTCCAAGTGGATCGTCCTGTCGCCGTCAGCGCCGGCTCATCGCCTGTTGAGTCTTACGAAGGTGACATCGAATTCCCCTTTGGCAGTGATGATTCTGGTAGCCCACGCTCACCGCCTTTCGAATGGGAGATTCGTCTCACGAACTTCCCTCGTGACTCAGCTGAAAGGATGTTCATGCCAGTCAGAGTAGAGAAAGTTTTCTTGTCCTCGGACAACAGGAACCTCGTTGGTGCCATCGCGGTCGCCAATATCGCCTTCCACAAGTTGGTTGTCGCCCGGTTCACTCTTGACTACTGGAAGACTACTTCTGAAGTGGTTGCCGAATACAACAATGATGTTCGACGCAAGCAGACGACCGATGGATATGATCGGTTCAACTTCACCATTAAGCTTGCCGATCTAGCGAATCTCGAGAACAAGACGATGTTCTTCTGCGTCCGATACAATGTCAACGGACAAGAATTTTGGGACAACAACGATTCAATCAACTTCCAGGTTGATTTTACAAAGAAGGCCAAACCGCAAAATGGCAAGTCTGGTATGCAAGGGGCCGGCGCACGTCCGCTCAATGCATTGCCGCGCAGTAATCCCAACTCCCCAACCAGGAAACCACAAAGGCAAACCTCATTCGATGACTTTGCTGATGGCTTTGAATCGCGTTACGATTTCGGTTCCTTCGCCCAACCAGCTACCAAGGTCATCGGGGAATCTCCAATTCGATTCAGAAATCCGAAAACTTCCAACAACTCGATCGCCGATGCACAGCTACGCCGTGGCAATACAGCTGGTCAAGCCTTTGGCAACCGTTATGACTTTGGAGCGTCTTTGTCGGCCGCTATCCAGGCCGCCAGCTCTGCGCTTGGTGACCGTAGTGGCCCCCAATCTAGGGACGAGGTCAAACCCACACCAGCAAAGCAGCTATCGTTCGCCCAAAAGCCATTCGTTGAGTCTGCAAAAAATGGTTCGACTCGCTCGGATTCAACCAAGGACGTTGCTGCTCCTACCGTCAAACCGACAACGAAGCCAGCTGCACTCACATCGGAAAAGCCCTCTCTACAGTCCCCGTCGTATCACGAACTTCTGGACAAATACTGCTTTGTACGTTCTCGGGTAAGCAAGGATGGAGAGGGGCCTGGGGTTTGCTAACTTGCTCTCAGTTTGGTTCTGCTAAGGCCGGTTCTCAGGGGACTGAGAAGACTAGTCCTCAGGTTACAAAGCCAGCTCGCAGTCAAGTTGATGGTGCAATGGATGATGACGCTAGCTACGAGCAGAACTGCTCATCTGGGACCGTGACTCCTTCTCCTCCTCTTGAACGTTCGCCGACACCCGAAGTGAGACATACGCCTTTGAATGCAAATTCTACTCCCCGCATATCACGGTCTCCTTCACCAGCGACTGGGCACAAAATGGGAGAAAGAGCAGATACACCGATGTCTTTTAATAATTATGCCTATCCGACCATGCAAACCGGGTTCTTCCCTGGATCTCATGCACCGACAGCGATAAGGAGCTAGTTGGTTGTCCAGTACTGGGAATGGACCGAACGAGAAACACATGTTGCGACTATGATGCGACGCAGTTATCCCTGAAAACCATACGATGGACACGTTGGCGGGCCATTGACGGCTTTCTGAGAAACCTGGCGGTGTGCTGAATACAAGATTTCGATAACGATGCGCCGCGAAGTCCAGCGCCTAGAAGAGACTGCGGTAGCCGTATGATACTGTTCCGGGCGGTACGAAGTGTTTTTGCTGTACTTTAAGCGTTTCCATTCTGCGGCACTTGTCGGCGTCCGGGGGGCTTCTGTGGGCTTGTTAATAGACTTTTGTTTAATTGCACTGCTTGCTTGCTACTCTCTCTTCTCCTTCGTTTTTAGCGTGCATAGGGACTGGCTTTGTCCCAGGAATAGCTATTTTTTCCGGTTCCAGTATGGGGGAAAAGTTGCTTGGGGCGGTACAAAGAAATCCAACAGATTGCGGTTGCTCTTTGAAGGAGCGGGCATGTCGGGGCGGTGGGCTGTTTTACCGTACAGATCGTACAGCATGGGCGGGCGAGGGATCGGTTTACTTACGTACGAGCGACTGGTCTTGTTGATGGATGGACAGAAATTCTGAGAAGGCGGGAGAGTTGGAGTGGAAGGAATGAAGGAGATTGGAACTACAAACACAAAGGGAGACCTAGAAACCTTCGAAACCGCACATATCTGTTGCAAGTGCACAGTGACAGTGCGACGGTGAACTTTTCAGTGATGAAATTTTCGCAGCGCCGGCTCAAAGCATAGAAGATCGATGAAGCTATGAAGTGGATCCACCGCAGCGGCCGGATCAAATCTCCAGCCAGTCGCACAAACGCCGATGACATCCCGTGGTCGCGCCATACATATCCTACATTCGCAGATTCCCTCCTGCCTCCGCTAGCGATACATACCTGACCCCAACTCCCGCAACCGCACAGCAAAACCTTTCAACCCCCCTAACGAAACCTCCCCTTTCCCTCCACCTTAGAAGCACCATCACCTGCACTTCACCTCCCCCCCTACCTCCCTCTCAAACCCCCAACTCCCCCCTTTTCCTTCCTCCCACCCTCAACATCACACCCTCTCCCCCTCCACAAACTCCAACGCCTCCTCCCTACTAACTCCCACAACCGCACTACTCTTCCGCTCATACCGCACCCCATAGCACTTCTGCGCCACCAGCAGCATCTCCGGCCGGAAAGTCGTACAGATGAACTGCCCCCCTCCTCCACCGCCGCTGTTATTATCAGTATTGGCGGAGATGGATTGCAGCATCTGTGCAACGGCGGTGCGGTATTGCGCGTCGAGGTTGGCGTCGATTTCGTCGAAGAGGTAGAAGGGGGCCGGGTCGCAGGCTTGGATTGCGAAGACGAGAGCGAGGGCGCAGAGACCTGTGTTGGGGGTTAGTAGGGGGGTGGTGTTTGAAAGAGGGGGGTGGTGTTTGAAAGAGGGTGGAGTGGCAGAAGGCGGGATGGAAAAGGGGGATGGAAGCGGGAGGAAAGAGAAGGGAAAAGGGGGGGAAACCTACTTTTCTGACCACCGCTTAGCTGCTGGATGCGCTGCTGATCGTCGTGTTTACTGTTGAAGCTAACGCTGATACCGACGCCGGTATAGTTCTCTACGCTCTCGCGCCTTGCCTCGTTGTCGGAGTCGTCTTCGTCTTCGTCTTGCACCTGGCGATCGGTCTTGCGCTGAATGACGAGACGGCCGCGGCCGGCAGGGACGAGTTTCTCGAAGACGGCGGCGAATTCGCGGGAAACTTGCTTGAAGGTGCGTTCGATGGCTTCGTCCTTCCGCTGGTCGAGCACTGCAATCAGGTCTTCGATCGAGGCTTGCGAGGAGTCGAGTTCGGCGCGGCGTTTGGTCAGGGTGTCGCGCTGGGTGGTGAAGTTGTTGTATTGCTCGAAGGCCTTCTTGTTGACGTGGCTGTATTTCTTGAGGGCTTCGTTGACTTTGTGCAGGCGCTTGATGATGGCGTTGGACTTCGTCTTTTCGAAGCGCTCGAAGGCTTCTTGGGGCAGGACGCCTAGGTCCCGGATCTTGCGGCTGCATTCGGCGGCTTGGGCGGTTAGGACGGCTTTTTGCCGCATGCTCTTTTCCATGCGCTGCTGTTGGTGCTCGATGGATTTCGCAATCTGTTCTTGTTGGCGCCGGGTCTCGGCATGGCGTTGTTCGAGCTCTGCGATCTGAGCTGAGGCATGGTCGATTGATTCTTCGGCCTCTCGTAACTTCCTCTCCACTACATCTATGGCTTGGCCTATGCGTTTCAGCTCGCGCTGACTGTCTTTGAGACTGCCTCGGGGATTATCTTCTCCGTTATCCAATGCTTGAGACTCGAGCTGTTCCATTCGAGGACGAAGATTTTCTCGTAATTCCATCTCGAGCGTCGATTTGCGTCCCTCAAGTTCACTTCGACTGGACGCGACTTCAGAATACTGCCGGCGAAGGTCCTGTACTGTCGAATTGAGGTTCTCCAACTGTGTCTCCTCGTCTGTGGTTAAAGCCTTCTTGAACTCCGACGCCATTTCAGCCTCGTGTGCATTTTGCTGCTCAGTAAGAGCCTTGACGTTTGCCTCGATGTTTGATTTAGCTCTCTGCTTTGCGTCAAGTGTATCTTTCATGTTTTGCAGGCCTGATACTTTGCCTTGCAACTCATGCCGCAACGGTCCGTAACTGGCCTCTTGCTGATGTCTCTTTTGCTCCAATTTTTGTAGCTCGCCGACCGCCATCGTAACTTCTTGGTCTTTTCTCTCGAGCGTGCGTTTGATCTCATCAGAAAGATTCCTCTGCGCCTCATACTCATCCCTCCATTTCATGACGTTGCGTACAGCTTCGAGTCGAGATTGCCGAGGATCATGGAAACCCCCGGTCAATGCCCCTTTCTTGTCCGACCGATCACCGTCCATAGTAATCGCGTTGACTCCATGACTTCGAGCGTATTGAGCAGCAGTAGTAAGATTGGGACAAACAACTGTCTTGCCAAAAACCTGCAGGAAAGCTTTTCCGTAGATAGGATCAAATTGGAGCTTCTCAATCATGGGTATAGAGTCGTTAGCCTTGGGGATATTGCCAATATTTGGCTTTAGACGATTCAATGGCATGAAGGTGACACGTCCGGCTCTCTCCTTTTGTAGTATCTCCAAGACTTTGGTTGCAGTCTCGTCGTTGTCCACAACGTAGTGAAAGAGGCTGTTGCCGGCTGTAACCTCCACAGCTGTGCGATATTTCTCATTGACTTCCACGAGCTCTGCGAGGGTGCCGTATACGCCGGTCAGATTATACTGACGCTTGATGCGGCGGACTGCCGCAAGGCCCCGGCTAGTGTTTTGATCCATGGTATAAGACATGACTTGCTCGGCACGACTAAGTTCCTTCTGCGCATTTGCAATCACCGAGTCCAATTTCGCGTCTTCTCTCCACAGCTCTCTAGACAGCATGTTAACGATAGAACAAAAAGCTGCAGCACAGCGACTTACTTTCGCTCGTCCATCAACTGATCCCGCTTTGCCTTCGCTGCTAGTACTTGCTCCTTCATAGCCTCACTGCTATTACCTCGATCATCAAATTGATGCCTCAAGTCATTGATTTCTTGTTCTGTGCTGGAAATTGTCTTCTCCAGTTCGACGATATCCTCATCTGTCTGCATACGAACAGCCTTGACCTTTGCGAGTTGTGGGTAACTTTCGTCGATCTCCTTCCTCAGCCAGTCGTCTCTCTCCTTTTTATTTCTGAATCGAGCATTGCGGCCTTGTTTCGCGTACAGTCGCTGGCGTACAGCTTCTGCGCTGTCTAGCTGCGATTTGACGGTACTTTCCCGGTCCTTCATTCCAGCATATTGTGGGCTGAGGGTCTGCAACTCCTCCTCACGTTGCCGTATCGACTCACGCACGGTTTCTAGCTCTTGCTCATAACGATCCTTGGCTTGTTGCGCAGCTGACTGGCCGTCGCTAAGATCCTTGACGTCTAATTCAACCTTGGCTCTGGCCCGCGCATTGTCTCTTCGCTCGTCCTCTAGCTGCCTTTTGTCGACCTTCAGAAACTCCACCTGCTGTTTGAGCTCATTGATCTCAGCTTCAATGTCAGTAAGTTCCTTTTCGCCCTGAATGAAGCGTTCACGTCTATCATCGGTGTCATCTACACCATTCTGTCTCTGCTCGTCGATGGTGTCGAGAGCATTAGCAATCTCCACCTGTTCTCGATGATCAAGCGTATATTGTAGACAGCGCCGCTCCTTGTCTTTGTCTTGGTAGTCCCTGAGCTCCTCCTTCTCTTCCTCAAGTTCTGCCAGGCGTTCCTTGATGTAATCCAGAAGCTCATCAATTTTAGCCCTCTTGTTGTTTGTTTCTGTCATGATTTTCAATGACTCCGTCCTTCTGGCTTCATATACTTGTGTGCCCGCCACCTCTTTCAACAAATTCAATCGCTCGGTATCCTTCATGTTCGTCAGAGCAGTAACACGGCCTTGGGGCACAATGTAGTACGGGTTCGAACGAGAGAAGCCTGCGGATTCCAGGAGGTTCATGACGTCCGCTTTCGTCGCGTTCTTCCTATCCAGAGAGTATTCATCTTTCTTGAGGCCTATTGTGCGCCGTAGGATGAGCTCAGGCTTGCCGGTGGGGAAGCGATCATCACTGTTATCAAATATGATCTCGACGAAGGCTGACATGACTGCTGATCCCGTTCCTTCCTGTGAAGCCGTAAGCAGAGCGCATAAAAGCCCTAGAATCCAAGCATACATGTAGCAGCGCCTGTCGTTCCTCGCGTCCCATTTGTGTATATGCATCACTCAGCACAAACCGAATTGCCGCAAAGAAATTGCTCTTCCCCGAGCCATTCCGTCCCACGATAACATTGTGCTTGGGCGAAAAGGGCTCGATGACGGTCTGCTCCTTGTAGCTGTTTGGTAAACTCAGTTGCTTGCTCCTGTTCTCTCGGAGGCACACATGAAAGCTTTACCTCTTGAAGCCCTGTATTATTATCTGCTTGATGTACATCGCTGCGGTTAGTCGCAGGGCGGGATTATTAGGTGTGTTACGGAGTTGAAGTAGACAAGTGATTCAGCGACGGTCTCGGTTCATCTTCGCTGAAGATGATTGCTCCAGTGGACTCTGTCGTGATCGAGCGTTGTCTGGCAGTGGGCGCGAGTTGAAGAAGACGCGCATCGGTTCGCGACATAACCGTAAGTTAATCGATTACTCGGCTCCTTTCGGCTTAGCCTTGATCACGAGCGGGACCTTAGGCGTGGGCACGAAATAAGTGGCAGTGTCCAGCTGGGGACATTCTTAATGATGCAACAACGAAGACTAGATGAGTAAATTCTATGAAGTAGATAAAATAGAGACCTTTGAATTCTGCTCTTTGTAAAGTTCTTTTCCATTTTGATTATGGACTACCTACCTCGAGGCGACCTCCACCGAATGACTGTCACTTGCATCGTATCCCGTATTGGCTATGAGCCTATGAGATTACTCGTTCAGAAAATCGCATAACATCCAACAAAGTGGACCCCGAATGGAGATCCTCAAATGTATACTTACACTGAATAACACGTTTTCCGTCTTCACCTAGCCAGTTGAAACAGGAAGGCATGTGATTTAGGATGGTCTAGCCTTTGATCTCATCTTAGAATCTATATTCAATGAATAGACAAGCTAATAATACCGACCTACTTGTCATTCCAGTCGTCTCGGACTACTCAACTATACCCACATTCTAAAGCTGGTGGCGAGCTTTGATGATGTCCGCAGCCTGCAATGGAGAGTTATTAGCACCGTCCTCGGAAAGGCATGAACGTGGCAGGCGAAAGCCCAAGCCAGCAAACCATGACATCGGAAAGAGAGACGCACCTTCTCAGCAACTGCATATACGGTTGAACTCGTGTGCGTTGCTGGGATCAGCGGCATAATCGAGGCATCCACCACACTCAACCCTTGAACCCCATAAACCAATAGATCCGGGCCCACAACCCCACCGTATTCCCTCTTCATCATCGAGCAGGTCGAGGTTAAATGCGCCCATGTCGGCTGCATCTGCTGCCTCAGTGCGGCACGGAGCTGATCATCGCTCGTGAGATTAGCGCCTGGCACGAGTTCGACTGGACCAAGCTCCATCATCGCGTCCGTGGCCATAAGCTCTCTGTGCTTTCTAAAAACCGCCACCATGATTTCTAGGTCAGCAGGGTTCGTCAGTGCTCCCCAATCAATCAGTGGGGCAGCTAAAGGGTCGGTAGAGTTGATGAACACAGTTCCTCGGCTGAGAGGCTTTATCAAGGTCACAGGGATGTATGATCCGCTGCTGAAGGCAGTCTCTTGGACAGAGGTCGCCGTGGAACCGTAAAGACCGAGTATCAGATCACGCTGAACCTCATAGCCTCTAATAACTGAGCGGTCTGTGTGAGGCGGGTAGAGGGCCTTCGTAGAGCAGGATCTGGCGAATGCGATGATGGATTCGTAGCTCTGAGTGACATTAGGCAGCGGAAGAAAAGCAACTGTATTGCCACTGTTTCTACAGATAGTATACGCTCCGTCTCGCTTGGAGTAGTACAGAGCAAGCTGTTCGTCTGCGTAAGTCATGTTGGATATCAACGTGTCGGCGTTTGGGACAATGTCGGATGTAACTGGTGAGATGATCTAGTCAGCACGGAGATGCTTATCAGGGGCAGGTCCTTTCATGCCGCAAGGCAGCTCACAGTTGTAAGTAGCGTATAAAGTAGGCTGGTCTTGGAAATTTTGTCCGACACCGGGCAGATCAGCCACAACAGAGATCCCCAGAGTATGTAGGAGACTTTTTGGGCCTACGCCAGAAAGCTGTAGGACTTGAGGGGTATGAGCAGCGCCGGCGGCCAAAATGACTTCTTTGTTTGCCTTCACAGCGCCACGTTGCAATGTCCCACGATCAATGAACTAGACGTTTGGATCAAAACGGGAAGGAAGCTAGGGAAACGATTATACGAACCTCTACTCCGGTCGCTTGGTGGCCCATGAAGTTAACATTGCTGACCACATTGCCAGTGAGGAGATGATAGTTGAGTCGGGCACCCGCCAGTGGGTCATAATGAGCCGTTCGAGCATCAGATCGCGTCTCGTTCCTAGGGTTTAAAGAGCTAGGGCCCGTAAAAACTCCAAGTGCAACTCCATTGCCGGGATCCTTGGGGGTTTGAATTCCTAGGCTGTGCCAGGCTCTAAAGAAGTTCTCTGCATGAATAACAGTGGCTTAGAAGGAACGTTCTGGGGAGTGCCCTGAGTGCCAGTCAAAGAAAGACCTACTGATGGATTGGTATTGAAACACAGGGTAGCTGGACTGCACCGGGCCACCGAACCCATGGGCGGAGTTATCCCATGAAATGCTGAACTCATCCGCAAGTTCTGTTGTTGCGGGAGTGAAATTCTCGCTCTAAGCGGCATTTCAACTCAAAATAATCATAGATGAGATGGGATTGAGCCCCTTACCTTCTTGAAGTAGGGAAGAAGATCCTCCCAACCCCATCCAGGGTTACCTAAGTCAACCCAAGCGTCGTAATCCGGCGCGGATCCACGATCAAAAAACATGCCATTGATGACTGTACCCCCGCCGACCACGGCAGCTGCTGGAACCGCAAACGTAGCGTTGTCGAGCCCACGCTGCGGGGTACTGGTGATATTGAATGAATACGGAGTGGCGTTCAAAAGCCCCGGGACACTGTTCGGATCTGAATGTTCGAGGTACCCATACTCAATGACAAGCACCGATACTTTTGCTCAATGACATGTCAGCATTCATGCCGCTCTCACCATGGAAAAGCACAGAAAAGGTTGCGACGCACTGTTTGGATTTTCAGTCAAGCGGTCAGCCACGGTGAGACCACTTGTACCTCCTCCTACAATCAAGAAATCGTAGGAGGTTTCCAATGTAGTGTCTCGTCCAATGATCTGTGCATGCTTTGCCAACAGAGATGCATGAGCCACCGCAAAGACGATTGAACAAATGGTGACAAGAGCAATCATGCTTCCGTTCAATTACGGTATTCAGAGAGATGTAGACATCGCCAAAAGTCGGAAAGTAGCAAAAATATGAGGATAGGATAGATGTACGGAGGTAAGCAGATAACAGATAGGGAGGTAAGCAGAGGACACATCCGGAAGTAAGCAGATAACATATATGGAGGTCAGCAGAGGACACATTCAAAACGACACCAAGTGCGATGTATTAGATTCACGACCTTTTCCCCGCCATGCTTTGTGATCGGAGATGCTCAGGGACACCATTTTCAGCTGCGGGGTATTCCCCACAGCCAGTTGACTTTCTATACACCACCCATAATAGAAAATACTGTAGAATTCATGTTTCTCACCG
Organism: Umbilicaria muhlenbergii; assembly: GCA_000611775.1. Lineage (NCBI taxonomy): Eukaryota > Fungi > Ascomycota > Lecanoromycetes > Umbilicariales > Umbilicariaceae > Umbilicaria > Umbilicaria muhlenbergii. The sequence goes on from KK106982.1 coordinate 1,961,419, forward strand.
CCACCATCAAGCCTGCTTTCACACTTGATGAAACTGTTAAGCCGTAAGCTGAACTCGTGTGTGTGAAAAGGATTGATTTCTCTAGAAGCTCCTAGGAGCCACCTAATCGTGCCCCGCCTACTAATAATCGTTATCGTGCCCCGCCTACTAATAATCGTTCGCTTATTAGTGCTAGCCGGCTCAAAGACGCTGCCGGCTCAAAGACGCAATTCTAGAACTTTTTATTTGAAAACCCTACAGTACAGCCACATAATTACCTGCTACCTTAATCGTGCTTCTCAGGCTTTAACTACCTCCTTAAGTTCCTTCCAAATGGCTTTAAAAGCCTTGGCAAGCTTCTTATCAATCACTGCTTGCTCCCGTTCCTCCTTATTTTCTGCCCTAATCAGGGCTCTCCTATGCTTCTCCACCATATTATCCACCCGTGTGACTGTCTTTCGCCTCACCTCTTTCACAGTGATAACCCCCCCCTTTTGAGCTACATTTCCCTTCAAAACCTTCCTCTTTATCTTAGCAATTGCCTCCTGACGTGTAGCTAGAAAGTCTCGCTCCGTGATTTGTAGTGTATGAGCGGAAGTAAAAGAACCTTTGATAAATCGTTCCACATGAATTTGAAAGTCTTTATCAATGACTTGAAGCTTCTTAATGGTGGTTTGAAGCTTCTTTCCATGCACAATAAGCTCTTGTATGGTGTGAGGTGTCCGTGCAAAAGCGGGAGCTGTAGCAGGGGGGGGTGTAACTGATCTAGCGGAGGCCTGAATTGCCTCAATTTTGAAGAGAACCACGCGTGGATTGTAGGGTATAAGACCAGTGTTTTTCCAGGCTGAAAGGATTGAGGATTTGATGAAAGTCTGAGATTGTATGGTCTGAAAAGAAGCCAGAAAATTCAGTTTGTTGAAGTTCATGTTGCCTGCTCTAACCGCTGAGTCTATGGCCTCTGTATGATGATGTTTGAATGGCTGGAAAATGCCCACATCTAAAGGCTGCGTTAAATGTGTAGAATGAGCTGGAAGGCGGAATAGAAGGATTTTCTTTCTCTTAGCAAATTGCCAGAATTCATACGTCATATGAGAGCCAAAGCCGTACAGTATAAGCATTCTATAATACCTGATTTGAGTCTTTTTAGAATGTGTGTCGAAGTGTTCTAGCCACTGAACAGCCAGATTGTCATTAGAGTAACCAGTTGAAGAAGTGGCCAATAGAATGTCTTCATCCAGGTCATTAACCCCTCACTTCTTTAAAATATTGACGCCTTGAATGATAATCATGAGGGGTATATCATTGCCTACGCCATTGATTGATTCAACAGATGTAAGGTAGTCACGATTGTCTGAATCTGACAAGAGAAGAGGCTTATTTGCATCTGCTGTAATAACCCAATGAGTCTTTCCAACCTCAACCCTAAATTCAGTCTCATTCATGTTTCATGTGTCTTGATCAGCTACCTTTAAGCCTTCTTTTGCTTCTCTGTAAGCAGTAAAGTAGGCTGAAATCTCCTCTGTGTTGTGCCTGGCTTTTCATACAGCTGACAAGGGTTTTTGCTTTCATTTTAGGTATTCTGGGTGATGTTCAAGGAATCATGCAGCCCAATGTGCTTCAACTGTGAGTGAAGAAGAACTGTCAATGACAGCCTCAGCAAGTAGGAAATTTGCAGCCTCACTGAGCAACTTGACTGTGAGAGACATATTGACAGTGTTCAGGTGTTCAATATAATCACATATGGCCTGCTCTTGTTCATCAGTCAGGGCTTTGTTGGAGGCATTTCATGTGAACTTTGAAGCTTGCCCTTTTAGGCGTCTTTGGAGGCGATGAGGTTTTATGTCATGGGCTTTGGCAGCAGCAGCAGCGGTGGCAAAATTACCATTATAAAAGGCTTGAATGGCCTCTTCTACGCGTGCTTCAGAAGCCTCATAAGTGTCAGACATCATTGTGGAAAGCAATCACGTCTTGAATTGAATGGTTGATTTGTCTAGAATTGCGTCTTTGAGCCGGCAGCGTCTTTGAGCCGGCTAGCACTAATAAGTGAACGATTATTAGTAGGCGGGGCACGATTAAATACTACCTAAGTGGGGCATTAAGCTAGAATGGTACTAGGCCTAATCGGGCAATAGGTGACTACATAGGGCAATAGTGACTACATGGAGTAAGTGCGCCTGGCGCCGTAACAGAAACTTACACAACGAAAGTCATGAGTTGACACAACTTCATTGTGGACTTCTGAGCTCTACCTTGAGCAGCAGCAGTGAGAAACGTGTTATCTCAGAGAACTCAGACTGATCATAACACACAGCTCACCAAGAAGGTGATGGCAGAAGTGACGATGATGGTGACAGCAGCGGTGCTTGTAGAAATTGATTAGTTAAGAATTAGTTATACGTTGCAGGTAACAGAGGCATATAAATTTTGACATTGAGACGTTTGAGGGTATTAAAACTACATATGGATGAAAATGGTGATCTTTGACTGTGGCCTTCAATAATGGTGCCACTTGTTTTGATCGTACACCAAGGGCGGTGGGGCTCGAGGTTAATCTTATCTCACAGGGCTGACGGCTACACTAGCGTATTGTGGGGTACGCCACTTTGGAAAAGAGGAAAATTATCTGGTGACTGCAAAATCAAATCGCCTCCGACCTGATCTCCAACATAAAAATCATGGCAGATCCCGAGAATCTAGTCGCTGGGCAAACACCGACCCATACCTATGTACGCAATCAGGGCTACATAACCAGCAATGCGGAGATTGAGGGCGCAAACCAAGCGTCAGAGACAGAAGGGCCGGTGCTTGCGGACGGTCATGAGGATTACGAGCAGGAAGAAGACTACGACGACATATTTGCAGGCGATGAGCTAGATGACGAAGACCTTGCCTCCTACAATCCTGCGGATTACACTAAGACTTACAACCGCCAACGCCGATTACAAGAGGCGTCCTCCGATCCTAACGCTCAAAGATCCACTCTGCCAAAGACCAACACTCAAAAACCTACCGCGAATACTCTTGCGTCTGTGGACGACCAGATTACGTCTTTGTCTCGCCATGCGGCGAAGCTCAAACTTGATAATCGACAGTCGGGGCTGGGAGGTAAACTTGACAAAGCTGGGGATAAGAGTGACAGAGCCACGAGCGAGCAGGTTTTGGATCCACGCACACGAATGATACTGCTTCAGATGATCAATCGGAACATCGTCTCAGAAGTCAACGGTTGCTTGTCTACAGGGAAGGAAGCGAACGTCTACCATGCGGTAACAATACCTCAAGATGATGGCTCTGACGCGGCAGTAGCTCCCATACAGCGGGCAATAAAGGTTTATAAGACCAGTATATTGGTTTTCAAGGACAGAGACAAGTATGTCACAGGAGAATACAGGTTCAGACAGGGATACAGCAAAAGCAACAACCGGGCCATGGTCAAGGTATGGGCGGAGAAAGAGATGAGAAATCTGAAACGTATACACGCCTCGGGTATACCGTGTCCTGACCCAGTGCACCTACGACTGCATGTTCTCGTCATGGGCTTTCTGGGTGACAAGCGCGGAATACCGGCACAACGACTGAAAGATGTCGAGCTCGAGGGCGCCGAAGTCGAATCGAGATGGCGGGCCCTGTACATGCAATTGCTAGGGTATATGCGTATCATGTACCAGACCTGCCGCTTAGTCCATGCCGATTTGAGCGAGTACAACATTCTTTACCACGAGGATAAGCTCTGGATCATCGACGTGAGTCAGAGTGTAGAGCACGACCATCCAAGGAGTCTGGAATTCCTGCGAATGGACGTCAAAAACGTCAGCGATTTCTTCAGGCGAAAAGGCGTAGATACACTGCCTGAACGGATGACATTCGGCTTCGTGACGGCGGTGGAAGGGCCTAGTCAGATGGTCGATATGGGTAATGCGTTGGACAAGCTTTACGAAGCTCGGACGAGTACGGACATCGAAGGTGGAGCAGAAGAGGAGGTTGACAACGAGGTGTTTCGGAACCAGTACATACCGCAGACGCTTGAGCAGGTGTATGACGTGGAGCGAGATGCCGAGCAAGTAGGGAAGACCGGCAAAGATGACCTGGTGTATCGTGACCTGCTGGCGGACAAAGTACCACAAAGCGCTCCCGTCACAACCGACGGTGTCCACGATAGCTCCACAGCGGAAAGCGATGACGGTAGTGCCGGGACTTCAGATAGCGAGGTAGACAAGGACCATCTAGATCCCTTCGCCAAAAAGAATCCTCGAGGCAAGCGATTCGAAGACAAGGAGAGCAAGAAAGAGCACAAGAAGCAGGTCAAGGAGGAAAAGCGGGAGAAGCGTGAAAAGAAAATGCCGAAGCATGTCAAGAAGAAGCTAATCAGCACCTCTGCGCGCCACAAGCATTGAGAAGCCCCCGAACGCATTCAAATCTTCACCACCTCCGTGTGTGGTTTGGCGTCTATCAAGCTAGCCAGGTATGCCACTCCCCCCGTTGTTTCATTTCTATCGCCAAGATACCCCGAATCCATGAAGAAGACCAAACCCCCTCCAAGCAGGCGAAGCGTTTCTCTCGTTTCGTTCGTGCATGAAACCACGTCTGCCATTTTTCAGGATTGGGGACAAAGAAGCCATGATGCTTGCTGCAGAGAAAAGAGAGCCCTGAGACCTCCCATGTTGTTTTCAGCACCGATTACTCGATAGGGAGTATAGGCGTGTACTGACGTATTTTCACTAGGATTGCGCTCATATAGAGTTTTGAGCAAGTGCAGGGTCGGAGCGGCTAGGTTGGGGATGTGCTAGGCGCTTCTGGCGAGTGCTGGTGAAGAGTACTCTACTCTGGGGACGAGGCTGAAGGCTAGGGGATGGCATGCGGTCATACTCTGTGCGTGGGGACACTGGTTTGACAGACTGTCGACGGGGCCGTGGTCTGGATTGGTCCTTGGCTTCAATTCCATTCACGTTAGTGGTATCCATGCCAATTTCACTGGCTGTTGGCATCAAATAGGCTTGGCTCACGGCCGCCGTTCGAGCCAGGTCAGCACCCACCAGCCTGGTCAAGGATGCACCATATAGTCTGGGTAACAAGCATCACAGGACCTGCTAACCCTAATAACCAACTGGCAGTCATCTTTAAACACCACGACAGTGTATGAAGAGGTGGAGGAAACGAAGTTAAATAAAAACTGTACGGTGCTTGTACATCTTTTCCCAGTGCAATAAATATGATCATAGGAGCTACATCCAAACCTCTGGGCAATCCATTCACGCGTCCTCTTTTGCACACTAGTCACGCTCGAGACTCGGAGAGTGAACGAGGGACCCCTGAATAACTCTTCGTGGAGAGAGTTCAAATAAAACTTCGCATAATAGATGTCCATCACCATCTGATTTCTTTGTGGATTTTTGGCCAAAGGGTAGACGTATTATCCTGTTAAGTGGCGATCAGTCCTCAAGCGGAGGATCCCCTAGATATCTCAAAAGTGGCAGGAGTTTTGGATATGTTGCGTACTTGAGCATGCGGTTTGACTTACTGGTTTGCTGTTGGGAGCCCCCTCGGTCCCTTTCTTGAGGACTGTAATTTGGTCTGATGGTGCGTCGGGGGCCCCCTGAGTCTCTTCTGTTGAGAATGTCATTTGATTGATTTGAGAGTACGCCGGGGGCCCCTCAGCTTCTTCTTGGAAGAATGTCACTTGGTGTGATAGTGCGTTAGGGAACCCCTCAGTTTCATTTCGTAAGACGGTTATTTGAGCTGAAAGTGCGCTGGCGTGGCCCCTCAGTCTCGTTTCTTAAGACTGTCTTTGATTCTCAGACTGCGCTGGGGGTCGCCAATGCTACCTTAAGGGAAGGCTACGAGATGAACATACAGTATAAAAACAGTAGTGTTAATAAACACTGAATACCAACCGTCCAAGTAGTTAAAAAACCATAAACTGTTGAATTGAATTGACTGTTTTGTGATTGTAGCCGTAGACAGGATAAACGGTTTTTGAACTGTTATTTAGTATATTCGTTCTCGTGAAAATGTACAATCACACTAATTGCCTGTAAGGACCATTGAACGTTCTATTTTGATATCTGTTTTTAGAGACAATCTGTAATTCAACTGAATAGTCAACAGTAGCCGTAATATGTTGTCCATGTTACCAATATCAAATCAGTCAAATGATATATCTATAGACGTACCGTTTTACATCAAGACAGTAGATATAAAATTACAGCAAATCATTGTCACCGGCTTAATCTCAGTAAACGGTGGCTAAATCGTTATTAAGCCGTTTATCAATTCTATGAATCACAACAGTTCAAAGTTCATAGCCAAGCTGCCAAGCCCACCACACTGAGCTGAAAAATTGAAACAAGCTTGAAATCTCAAAGTTTCTGAGTCTCATCCTTCTTGCTTTAGGTAAAGTAATTTTCTGTCAGTCACTTTTGATGCTAAGACTACGTCTTCTGTTTATTGGGTTGTAAAAAGCTTGCTTTCATTTTCTAGCGAGATGTCTAGCTTTTATGCTCAAGAAGGCTAAACCTATTTGAGAAAGTAGGTAGTTCATAACATTTCCCTCACTTTTTCAAAGAAGCTGTCGCCCTCAACGCTCAGCAATAACAGAAGGTAGATAAAAGGCTTCTTGAGTGTAGAAGTGTAACACAGAGCTCACATAAAGACATTTTCCAGCCCTCAGCATGTTGTCAAACATCTATCAAAGAAGTGAACATTTGAAGTAAAAGAAAAGCACCTTGCAAGCATAATTAAAGTGAAGTTCTTCATTCAAGAACTCAGAGCTTCTTCTGCTGTTCATCTTAATGTGCTCTTTATTATCAATTCAGCATGTCTTCATCCTTCAGTGAAGGTGTACTCTCACTTCTTTCAACCTTGATCCTCTTCATCAAGGTTTTTCAATCATCACTGATGTTCAGGCCTTCATAACTTCACTTGAGCATTTTCATTTTCATATGACTGTATAGTCAGCTCATGTTCTTTGAGTCTGTCTCACGGGTCACCCTTCTGAAGATGTTTATCAGCATGTCTTTTAATTCATTCATCTCCTCCTTTGTTTCCTTTGAGAACTTGATGACTTCATTCATCATGCTGCTTTCTCTCATATCCTTCATCACATTGATCATTACCCTTAAATGTTCAGACAGTCTTTTCACCTTATTCATCATACTACTCATATCTTTACTGAGAATCACTCTCAAGGCCTTCCTTTCTTCTTTATCAGAGTGAGCTTCAGTAGAGTTATCAACACTCTGTTGCAGTTTAAAATCTGAAGAGGACTTCTCTCATGTCTTATGTTTCTTCATGTCTGATGTAGCTGATGTGATCTCATCAACATTCTTCAGGCTCTTACCTGTCATTATCTTGATCACCTTGAAGTTTTCAGTTGACAGCTTTTAACTCACTGATAATTCTTCCTGCATTCAAGTGATTCTCTTTTAATTCTTGCTGTTTTTTCAGAAAGCTGTTTGACTCTTCTCTTTTTCTTCAGAGTTTATGAATTCATACATCTTTTTTCATATCTTGTTGTACAACACTTTTTTGTTCTTTATGACTGCTCTGACTTTCATCACAGGTTTAAAGCTTGACCTCATCTTTCTCATTCACTTGATTGAATTAAAGTCTGTGCCTCAATGTGCTGTGCATTTTGCTGATGATATCTCATTTTTTATTATCTCTGCAGTCAGGACGTCTGTCAATCTTATGTATTTTAAAGATCAAGTTGAAGTGTCATCCTTCTTGTAGTCTTCTCAGTTAAATTCTTTCATCATTATTGATCAGTCTGTAAATGCTTCACTTGAAGGTTGAGTTCTCTGTTTTGTCATTATCTTTGTACTGACTGCTTTTCCTACTCTATAGACTCTTACTCAGTACTCAAGTCTCAGTATTTAAACTCATTCTTTAATAGACCTCAGATCTTTCTTCTCTGTCTTCATGAACATCATTTCAGGAGCTTTGATCAGAAGTGTAAACTTGTTCATGAATGTTCACTGTGATGAAAGGTATGAAGGCGTCATGCTTGTGATTATAAAATGATGTTTGATATCTTTGATTGAAAGTGAAGGCTTGTTCAAGAGTGTTCACTGTGATGAAAGGTGTGAAGGTGTCACGCTTATGATTGTAAAATGATCTTTAATATAAGAGATGAGCTCTGTGATGTTAAGCTTATCTGTTATTATCTTTTTCAGAGTGATAACTCATCCTGTCTGCTCATGTGAAGATTACTCAAATATGCTGAAGTCTTCAGCTTTGAAACCTTCAAGGTCTGACAAGTTTGATGTCTTTAAATGTGCTTCAGTTGTCCTCCTCACTCAATGTTCAGTGATTGAACTGAGGAACAGACTGATAAAAAGTCTTGCTGATGACAAATTTTACAGTTTGTAAGCTTTCAGGCTTGCATAAGCGGGCTGAATCATGATGAGATCAGTAGTTGCAAGTGATATGAGTGTCATAGAGATGAGTGCAATTGAGGTGAGTGTGACTGAGGCATGCACATGTGAGGTGAGTGTAATTGAGGCAGGTGAGAATGAGATGATTTAAACTTTCCTCTCTTCCCTTTCTCTCATTTCTCTCAATATCACTTTAGTTTTATTCTTATCAATTTGCTCTGAATTAGTTCCCTCACTCTTTGCTTTCTCTTTCAGAGCAGCCTTTTGATATTTTATATCATCTCAGTTATTCTTATGATGTTTCTCTGCAGTTAAGCACTTCATTTCTGCTTTAATGACTTAATCTGCTCTTTTTCTCCTTTCTCCTTCTGAGCTGTTGCTGTAGTATGTGAACATTAACTCATCCTTGCCCTCACTGAGCTTGATGATGTGTGAGCATTTCTTCATAGTAATAACCTGAGCTTGAGATCATTCTGGCTGACGGTGATAGAGTTTGTTTAAATTTAAGACTTGATTTGTGTTGTCTTTTCACATCAAGTAGAGCTTATGAGCTTCTGCAAAGTTGTAATTGATATTGAAGTTCTCTTCTGTGCTGACAAAGCTGTTTAGTGTGAGGCTTCATTCAGGTCTGCCTCACTGATCTTCTTTTAACTTATAAATGTTTGAGTCATGAGGTCAGTTGAGTCATCATTTTGATTCTTTCATGAGGTGATAATATAGTTCATATGAAATAAATTGTAAGAGCAGGACTACTGTGTAAATGAGATCTTTCACTGATGAAATGCTCTCACATATCTCTTGTAATGTGAAAGCTCCGCCTGATGATGACAGCTCAGCATTTCATAATTCAGAATCATGTTGATGTATTAAGGAAATTTGTTTACTTGTAAGATGATGATTTTGCATCTGCTCACTGCTCAATCATTCTTAAGCACTTTTTTTTTTGATTATGTCTTGCAATGCAACAAGCGCTCTGATATCACAAAACCACTGCATGCAAAGAATGAGTAATGTAACATGCAAGCAAATGTAACAGGTGGTGTCATAATGATGAAGATAGTACAATCATTCAATGAACTATATCAATGTTCATCTAACCACGGCGCTTGATTCAATGAACTACTGATCACATGTAGACTTAAATAAGCTAGAAGGCAGTAGACCTATGAGATTGCATTTGATACATGAGTTGAGCATGAGCTCCTAACTATGAATCTACCTGTGATTATATAATACTTTAGAAGACTCATGTGTGACTGTACTGCTCTGTGTGTGTAACTTTACTGCTCAGGGTGCTCATGCTCTGAGCATCATGAGTGATTGAGTGCTCAAGGTGCTCATGCCCTGAGCATCATGAGCAGTTGAGTGCTTGAGGTGCTCATGCCTTGAGCATCATGAGCAGTACCACATGTACACCTGCTACATGTATCATCCAGGTACTGTTTAGTGAGAGGTGTAACATTAGCTCTCTTCTCAACATTTTCATCCTTGAAAACTCAACCTTCTTCATGCCTTCAATTGATATCAGAAAGAAGAAGTCATCTACTTCTCATTGTTCTCATTTGATCAATTCAATCACTGAGAACAGGAGGATTATCATGTGAACATGTAGTCACTGCTTAACTGATGACAAAGAGTGTAAAATGTTAAATGATTGTGACAAGTGCAACATCTGCATTCAGCTGAGTGTCTCTTGTGACTTATTCATATCTCTGAAGGAGATCAACAAGGTGAGCATGAAGATTCATCATTTGAAAAAGAAAAAGGATGTCATCATGACACAAAAGCAAGAGATAAGAGTGAAGAAAGAGAGGCTTCACAAACAAATTGTTTTTCTGAGAAAGAAACAGTCAGACTTGATCTGTACTGAACTTCAGAACATTGAAGAGTTGAAGATGAATGAGCACACAGCTGCTGTAACTGCTGATTTTTCTATTGAACCTTCACTCAACTTTCTTGCGTCTGAGGCTTTTGATCTCAGTGACATGAACTGACTTCCTGCAGGTTTCTTTAATGAAACTGTCACAGTTTCACTGCATAATGAGTGAGATTTTCCTCTGACTCTCATGTGTTTCCTTCACTGTTGTATCCTTTTCATTTGATCAAGTAGTGTGACTCATCATTTATGTCTTGCTGATCTAGGATTTCTTCTACCTTGAATTCAGCATCTTGACTTTTCAGGTTGATTTCTGATGATTTTTCTTGTATTGACATTTCTGGGTCTGCTGGTTTGAGTAGTGATATGTGGAATACTGAGTGTATTCACATAGTGAGTGAAAGCTCAAGTTCATAGTTGATGCTTCCCTTAGCTTTTGCAATTTAAAAAGGTCTCAACTTCATGTGATTTAATTTGTTGCTAAATCACTTTGTCTTGATGTTGTGATGCAGAAGGTATATTTTATTCCTCTTTTTAAGAGTAAGTTCTTTATCTCTCTTTTTATTATAATATATCATTGATCTTTCTGAGGCAAATTTGATGTTCCTTTGTAGCATTTCATGCAAGTCTTTAAGGTGATTCACTTGTATTCTTGCTTTTTGTGTTATCATTATTAGCCCCCTGACCTCATTCATAGCCGGGTTGAAATCATAATTGATGTAGAATGATGATACTTCAGTTGTCTTTGTTACTGTTGAATTGTATGTTAACTGAGCTATTGGTAAGAGTTCTACTCAATTAGTTTGTTGATAATTAACATAACAATGTAGGTATTGTTTCATAGTTTGATTTAATCATTCTGTCTGCTCATTCATCTGAGGATGATATGATGTTGATAACTTGTGATGAATCCTCAACTGGTTCATTAATGATTTTCAGAACTTGAAGGTAAAGAGTTTATCCTTATCAGAGATTATCTCTTTCAGCAGTTCATGATTAACTGTTATAATTCTTAAAAACATATATGTGAGTTCCTCTGCTGATGATGCTTCATTGTATGATATGAAGTATTCATATTTCATAAGTCTGTCAGTGATAATCAATATTGAATCATAAACTGCTTTCATCACATCCGCAACTTGGCAGCCCGCTCAAAAATAAGGTTTTAGTTAATAGTACTTTATGCGCTCAGAGCACTCTCTGAGCAGTAAATGAGCTCATACAAATCTTACACTTTAAATAACTATTATACATTAATGAATAATAAAAAACTTTTTATTGAAAAGTTTTAAATCTCTTTATTCTGTACACTTTACAAACTAAAAATTTCTTCATAAGTTTTAATTTGCAATAGTTATGAATTAAAAAACTTTTAACTAATTATAAATATATTAGCATATTAAATAACTATTGCGCTTTTATACTTATAATATAACTTTCAGTTTATAAGTTGTAGAGAATAAGCTGTTTAAGAGTTTTCTTATACAAAGTTTCTTTTTATGTGTTATTGTTGTTGAGTTATTCAAAAAGTCATTAAAAGTCTATTTATTAATATTGTGATTTTCATCACTGAAAGTTTAAAATCAATGTAACTTTTTAACAACAACAGTTATAAAAAAACTTTAAATTATAAAACTGTTTAATAGCTTCTTCTCTACAACTTATAAACTAAAAGTTATATCATAAGTATAAAAGCGCAATAGTTATTCAAAGTATGTGACTTTTTTTAAAAGATTTCTCGCTATTGAAAACTTGAATTAAATATAACTTAACAACAACAGCAGATATGAAGAAACTTTTAGTTTAACATTAATAAAAAATACTGTTTTTTATAACTTATGCATTGAAAGTTTCTTCATATCCGTTGAGGTGCAAAAGTTATTAAAGTGTGTAAATTTTTAAGAGGCGAAAATCTTGAAGTTCTTTAAATAGTCAGAACTCAACACTTATACAGTGCTTGCAGACTCAACAAATCATGATTTTTTATTGCAGAAAAGTGAATTTTAGCAAAAGTTTACTTATTATAAATTTTACTGTTATTATAACACTGTGTGTGTACTTGTTTAAACAATTGTTTTAATAACTGTTTTTTTATCACAAAATTTTGATGTTCCGCTCAAGATTTAAGGTTGAGCTCAAAGCGCTCAAAGGGTGCTAAGAGCGGCTGTTAGCTGAGACATGAGATCAGAAGCTCAGAGCGCTCAAAGTGCTAAAAACTAACTCAGAGCTAACTTGCTAAATTGCTGATGCAGGGGTTCTTTCAACCTTGATAGTTTTACTACAAAGTTTAGTGTGATACTCACTCATGATCTCAATGATGTCTTTAATGACTTGAATAAACTGTATGACTTATGTTGATCTGCTTTGCTTCTTCAGCAGATGTCACACTTCTGAATAATCTCTTCAATCTTTTTCTTCATGTGTGAGAAGTAATATGTCCTTGTGAGTCATTCTACTGTTTTGTCAATTTCTTGATGATCATGCATTTTGTTGAAATGACTTTCCTTTATTAGCTTTCATTGAAGACTAGTAGAAACATAGATCAAGTCTTGAAAAAGTAATAAACTTTTCTTCTTTTTGAAGCTTTCATGATCTTTAATATTCTGAAGAACCTGCTGTGTTAACTTATCATTCTTCAACACTTTTTGAATCTCATTTTTAAAAATGCTATCCTCTACCTGTATGATAAGGTTGAACTGTTTATTGAAAGACATGTCTTCTTGCTTATCCTCCTGAAGGATAACATGACTGATGACTGATTTGTCTTGCAAATAATCAGCTCATTAATTGAGAGTGTTTATTTTAATGTTCTCTGATCCTTTCTGATAATGAATCTTGAAGTTATACTGTGACAACTCTTCTGATCAACGCACTTGTCTTCAATTTAAGACTTTCATTGTCATAAAATACAACAGATTTTTATAATTTGAGTATACTTAAACCTCATGTTTAGGTCCTTTCAGATACACATGTCATTGCTTGAATGCATCAACAATAATTAACAGCTTCTTGTCATGTATCTCATAACTCATTTCAGCGCTTAAAAACTTTCTTGAATAGAAAGCTACTGACTGTAAACATCTCTTATCATTTAACTGATTGATGCATGCTTCTATAGCTTCATCTGATGCATTCATCTCAAGCGTAATAGGTTTCTCAGGGTTGAAACTCATGAGAATTGATTGAGAAGTGAATCTCTTCTTTAACTCATTGAAGGCTTTCTGTGCTTCAGGTGATCACTTGAATTTCTGATTCTTTTTGATCAACTTCATTAGAGGTGATGTGATCTTTGAATACTTCTCAATAAACTTCTTATAGAAGTTTGTGAACTCAAGGAAGAATTGTACTTCCTTGATGTTCTTTGATACTGATCATTCAATCACAGATCATATTTTCTTTAAGTTCATTTATAACTCTTCTGATGTTACTATGAAGCCTAGGAAGTGTACTTCCTTGAAATAAAAAAGACTTTTCTCAGGCTTTACCTGTAGTCCTGCATCTTGAAGTGCTTGCAGAATTTTTCAAATGTGCTGAACATGCTGCTCCTTCATCTTGAAGTAGATCAGTATGTCATCAAGGTAAATGATCATGAACTGATTTAAGTACTCTCATAGTATGTTATTAATAAAAGCCTGAAAAGTTGCTGACGCGTTCATCAATCTGAAAGGCATTACCAGGTACTCATAAAGTCTGAATCTTGTTCAGAATGCAGTTTTTCATTCATCTCCTTCTTTGATATGAATCTGGTTGAAGGCTCCTGAAATATTAAACTTGATGAATCATTACACTCTTTGAAACTGATCCTGCAGTTCTGAAATGAGTGACAAAGAGTAACTGTTCTTGACAGTTATGTTGTTCAATGCTTAATAATTAACACACAACTTAAGTGAACTGTCTGATTTTGGCATGAACAGTATTGAATATTCAGCTGAAGATTAAGATTTTTGTATGAATCCTTTTCATAAGTTCTCCTCTAAGTATTCTCATAATGCGTTTAACTTCTGAGGTGACAATGAGTAGATAAGTTGTTTTGTTGATGTACAATCTTTCATGATCTTGATTTCATGATCTTATTCTTAATGTTTCAGCAAGACATCCTGATCTTTTACAGCTGTAAACAATTCCTTGAAGTCTTTATATTCTTTAAGGATAAGTAGCTTGATAACAGAGTCTTGATCATCTTCAACTCACCTGCTTCATAATATCTTTGCATTGAGATTCTTTAATTCCTCATGTGTCTCTTCTATTAACATAGTGAAGATCTTCACACCTTCAGGTGAGTTCAGGACTGAATATAACTTATTAAGATTATCACTCTTAATGAAGTATATCTCATTTTCAGCTCAATCAATCATCAGATTGACTGCTCAGAGTCATGATATTCTTAAAATTATGTCACTTCCTGATTGCTCTGTTATGTTGAATTGAATCTTTTCTCAATGTTGACTTAATCAGATAGGCGTGAGAATCATCTCTCAGTTTACTCATTCATCATTATGTTTCATAAAGGTCTCATTAAACTCTTGAAGTTTAAAGGGATTCTGCTTCACCTGTGTTTGAATTACATGTTTCACAGTAAATTCTGAGTTCATGAAGTTCCCTGTGCAGTCACTGTCTATTAACAGTTGAGCTGGCTGATCATTGACTTTAACTCAGACATGAAAATTGCTCATGTCTTTCTGTGCTGCAGTGATGAACTCTTGCTGTCATTCATTGTCTGAAGGCTTCAAAGTAAATGTCTTCAGGAGCCTCTGACCTGAAGAGCCTTTTAGTTTTTTAAATTAAAAGGAGAGAAACTTAAGTTCTTCTTTACATACTTGAAGTCTTTCAGATTCACTCTCTGAGCTGAATGTTTGCTCAGATCTCTCTTAAAGTATTCACTTCAGAGTTCTCATACTTTCATATGAAGTTCTCATGAGATGTGTACTTCATCAGAGGTAACATATCCTCTTCTGATGATGAACTGAGAACCTTTCAGAGGTGTCTTTTTAATTATATCTTGATAATTGATTTCCTTGTGATTTTGCTTCTGTGTAAATGCATCTCAAATAATGTAAAGGATCTGATTTTTTATCTCTTTTACTCACTTCATGTACTCCTCTTTCTTGCTGAGGGCATTGAGTATTTCAGTGTATGTTCAAATTCATCTTTCTTCATGAGTAGTTAATCACTCATTATTGTCTTCTTTCATAAGTTCTCTTGAATCTTTTGAAGATGTTACTTTCATGAAATCTTCCTCCTCACTAGATGAGGGTATCATATCATTACTGTCAACATAATTGCCTTTCAAGTTGAACTGCTCATGTTCAGCTTGATATTTCTCTATGTCTGTGATGAGGTTACTGCAAGAGATCATGACATACTCTTTTGTCTTCTTTGATTGACATGAAAATCATTCAGAGTCATCTTTGTCACTCTGATGAACTGTACAGCTGTCATCATAACAAGCTGTTCAAGACATAATGTTATGTTGAACTGATTATTTCAGTGCTGACTCTTTTAGCACAGCGGCGTATGTCTTCTTTTTTGATGAAAAGGCTTTCATTGAGACTCAATAATTGCATGTGAAATGTTCTGACTTTTCACAGCTATAGCAATTCTCTTTAATTCTGATACTCTTTGATAGCTGCTTGATTCCTCTCTGAAATCAATTCCTTCAGAAAGCTGCATCAATTTTCATTGACTGAGGGTCATAATAAGATTGATTATTATATTGAGTGCTTTCATGAGGCTTGTTTGCCTTTGATGATACATAATTCTTTTGGCTTTTTTTCATAGATCTTTCATACATGCAGTTGTTGATGATGACTGACTTTTCAATCATCTTAAGTAGGGTGACTGATCACTTCAATCAGGAGATTTCATTCTTAATGAAGTTCTTTAAGCCCTTGTAGTACTGCGCGGTCAAGGCAGTGTCATCTCAATTCATATACATGACATGTCTTTGAAAATTAACTGCATACATCATGACAGCTTCTTTCTGCACAATATTATAAATTTCTCACTTCATGATCCTTTCTTGATTAATGATTTTAAACATAATTCTTATCTGCTTCTTGAACTCCTTTAAACTGAAGAAGATTTCATTCATCTCATCATCATGATTCTTCTTCTCATTTTTCATATAATCTCAGAGAGTCAGCTCAAATCAATTGAGAGCATCAGATCTTAAGTAAAAGAACATGTACAACACTTTGTCAGACTTCTTCTTGAACATAATATGATTGAGGTGAATGTAAGTATCAAGCTGAGTGAGGAATGAACTCAACATTTTATGTTCCTTTAAGAACTTGTCTGATGATGAGATCTTGATCTTCATCTCTGATGATGTCAAGCTCTCAATGACTGATGAATCACAGCTGAAGGCTGTCATCCTTTTAAGGAACTCATGAGTCACAGTTCATTTCATGACTGATATCTTGATGATGATGCTCAAAATGTAACAGGTGATGTCATAGTGATGAAGATAATATAATCATTCAATGAATTATATCAATGTTCATTTAATCACAGTGCTTGATTCAATGAACTACTGATCACATGTAGACTTGAATAAACTAGAAGGCAGTAGACTTATGAGATTACATTTGATACATGAGTTGAGCATGAGCTTCTAACTATGAATCTACCTGTGATTATATAGTACTCTAAGAGACTCATGTGTGATCATACTGCTCTGTGTGTGTTGTTACACCTCTCAGTAAATGGTACCTGAATGATATGCATAGCAGGCGTACATGTGGTACTGCTCATGATGCTCAAGGCATGAGCACCTCAAGCACTCAATCACTCATGATGCTCAAGGCATGAGCACCTCAAGCACTCAATCACTCATGATGCTCAAGGCATGAGCACCCTTGAGCAGTAAGATTACACATGTAGAGCAGTACAGTCACACATGAGTCTTCTAAAGTACTATATAATCACAGGTAGATTCATAGTTAGAAGCTCATGCTCAACTCATGTATTAAATGCAATCTCATAAGTCTACTACCTTCTAGCTTATTCAAGTCTACATGTGATCAGTAGTTCATTGAATCAAGTGCTGTGATTAGATGAACATTGATATAATTCATTGAATGATTGTATTATTCCTGTCATTATGACATCACCTGTTACACTTTGAGCATCATCATCAGAATATCAGTCATGAAATGAACTGTGACTCATGAATCTTTTGAAAAGATGACAGTCTTCAGCTGTGACCTGTCAGTCACTGAAAGCTTGACATCATCAGAGATGAAGATCAAGATCTCATCATCAAACAAGTTCTTAAGAGAATGTAGAATGTTGAGTTCATTCTTCACTCAGCTTAATACTTACATTCACCTCAATCATATCATGTTCAAGAAGGAGTCTGACAAAGTGTTGTATACATTTTTTTACTTGAGGTTTGATGCTCTTAATTGATTTAAGCTGACCCTCTGAGATTATATGAAAAATGAGAAGAAGGATCATGAAGATCAGATGAATGAGATCTTTTTTAATTTAAAGAAGTTCAAGAATCAGATAAGAATTGTGTTTGAGATCATTAATCAGGAAAGAATCATGAAGTGAGAAATTTATAATATCATGCAGAAAGAAGTTGCTGTGATGTATGCAGTCAATTTTCAGAGACATGTCATGTATATGAACTGAGATGACACTGTCTTAACTGCACAGTACTACAAAGGCTTGAAGAACTTCATTAAAGATGAAATCTCTTAATTGAAGTGATTAAGTACCTTAGTCAAGATGATTGAAAAGTCAGTCATCATCAACAACTGCATGTATGAGAGGATCATGGAAAAAAACCAGAAGAATTATGTATCATCAAAGGTGAACAAGCCTCATGAAAGCACTCAGTATAATAATCAGCTTTATTACAGCTCTCAACTGATGAAAATCAATGTGACCTTCTGAAGGAATTAATTTCAGAGAGGAGTCAAGCAGCTACTGAAGGGTATTAAAGTCAAAGGAAATTGTTATAACTGTGAAAAACCAGGACATTTCACATGCAATTGTTGAGTCTCAATGAAAGCCTTTTCATCAAAGAAGAAGACATACGCCGCTGTGTTAAAAAAGTCAGCACTGAAATAATCAGTTCAACATAATGTTATGTCTTGAACAGCTTGCTATGATGACAGCTGTATAATTCACTGAAGTAACAAAGATGACTCTGAATGATTCTCATGTCAATCAAAGAAGGCAAAGGAGTATGCTGCAGCCTCTCACAGAAATTCTGTCACAGATGCAGAGAAACATCAAGTTAAGTAAGATCAATTCAGCTTGAAGAGCAACTACATTGACAGTGATGATATGATACTCTCATTCAGTGAAGAGGAAGACTTCATGAAAGTAATGTCTTCTGAAGACTCAGATGAGTTCATGAAAGAAGACAAGAATGAGTGATTAACTACTCATGAAAAAAGATGAATTCAAATGTATACTGAAATACTCAATGCCCTCAGCAAGAAAGAGGAGTATGTGAAATGAGTAGAAGAAATAAAGGATCAGATTTTTTACATTATTCAAGATGCATTTACACAGAATCAGAATCATGAGGACATCAATTATCAAGATATAATTAAGAAGACACCCTCAAAAGGTTCTCAGTTCATCATCAGAGGAGGATATGTTACCTTTGATGAAGCACACATCTCATGAGAACTTCATATGAAAGTATGAGAACTTTGAAGTGAATACTTGAAGAGAGACCTGAACAAGTATTCAGCTCAGAGAGTGAATCTGAGAGACTTTGAGTATGTAGAGAAGAACTTAAGCTTCTCCCCTTTTAGTTCAAAAAATTAGAAGGCCCTTTGAGTCAGAGGTCTCTGAAGACGCTTAATTTAAAGCCTCTGAGCAGTGATCAACAATGAGAGTTCATCACTGCAGCACAAGAAGACATGAGCAACTTTCATGTTTAAGTTAAAGTCAATGATCAGTCAGCCTGACTGCTAATAGACAGTGACTGTACAGGGAACTTCATGAACTCAGGATTTACTGTGAAACACATAATTCAAACACAGGTGAAGCAGAATCCCTTCAGACTTCAAGAGTTTAATGAGACCTTTATGAAACATAACAATGAATGAGTAAACTGAGAGACGGTTTCTACGCTCATGCGTTTAGGTCAACATTGGGAAAAGATTCAATTCAACATAATGAAGCAATCAGGAAGTGATATAATCCTGAGAATATCATGACTCTGAGCAGCAAATTCAATGATCAATTGAGCTGAAAATGAGATATACTTTGTTAAGGGTGATAATTTTAATAAGTTATATTCAGTCCTGAACTCACCTGAAGGTGTGAAGATCTTCATTATGTTAATGAAAGAGATGCATGAGGAACTGAAGAATCCTGATGCAAAGGTATTATAAAGTAGATGAGTCAATGATGATCAAGACTTTATTATCAAGTTATTTATCTCTAAAGAATATAAAGACTTCAAGGAATTGTTTACAGCTGTAAAGGATCAGGACGCCTTGTTAAAACATTAAAAATGAAATCATGAAATCAAGATCATGAAAGGTTGCACATCAATGAAGTAACTTATCTACTCATTGTCACCTCAAAAGTTAAACGCTTTATGAAAATACTTAGAGGAGAACTTATGAAAAGGATTCATATGAGAATCACAATCTTCAGCTGAATATTTAATACTGTTTATACCAAAATCAGATGATTCACTCAGGTTGTGTGTTGACTATTGAGCATTGAACAACATTATCATCAAGAACAGTTACCCTTTGCTGCTCATTTCAGAATTGCAGGATAAATTTCAGGGAGAAAAATGATTCATAAAGTTAAATATTCTGAGAGCCTTCAACCAGATTTGTATCAAAGAAGGAGATGAATGAAAAACAGCATTTCAAACAAGATCAAGACTTTATGAGTACCTGATAATGTTTTTTAAATTGACAAATGCGTCAGCAACATTTCAGGCTTTTATCAACAACATACTGCAGGAATATCTGAATCAGTTCATGATTATGTACCTCAATGATATACTGATCTATTTCAAGACAAAGGAGCAGCACATTCAGCATGTTTGCAAAGTTCTGCAAGCACTTCAGGATGCAGGTTTGCAGGTAAAGCCTGAGAAGAGTCTTTTTCATTTCAAGGAAGTACACTTCTTAAGCTTCATCATAACATCAGAAGGGTTACAGATAAACTTAAAAAAGATATAATTTATGATTGAATGATCAGTACTGAAGAACATCAAGGAAGTACAGTCCTTCCTTGAGTTCACAAACTTCTATAGAAAGTTTATTGAAAAGTATTTAAAAATCACATCACCTCTAACAGAGTTGATCAAGAAAGATCAGAAATTTAAGTGATCACTTGAAGCACAAAAAGCCTTCAATGAGTTGAAGAAGAGATTCACTTCTCAATTAATTCTCATGAGTTTCAACCCTGAGAAACTTATTACGCTCAAGACAGACGCGTCAGATGAAGCTATAAAAGCATGCATTAATCAGTTAAACAATAAGAGATGTCTACAGTCAGTAGCTTTCTATTCAAGAAAGTTTATAAACACTGAAATGAGTTATGAGATACATGACAAGAAGCTGTTAATTATTGTTGATGCATTTAAACAATGACATGTATATCTGAAAGGACCTAAATATGAGGTTTAAATATACTCAGATCATAAGAATCTGTTGTATTTCATGACAACAAAAGTCTTAAATTGAAGACAAGTGCATTGATCAGAAGAGTTGTCACAATACAACTTTAAAATTCATTATCAGAAAGAATCAGAGAACGTTAAAGCAGATGCTCTCAGTTAATGAGCTGATTATTTGCAAGATAAATCAATCATCAGTCATGCTATCCTCTGAGAGGATGAGCAAGGGGACATGTCTTTTAATAAACAGTTCAACCTCATCATATGAGTAGAAGATAACATTTTTGAAAACAAGATTCAAAAAGCATTGAAGAATGATAAGTTAACACAGCAGGTTCTTCAGAATATTAAAGATCATGAAAGCTTCAAAAAGAAGAAAGATTTACTACTTTTTCAAGACTTGATTTATGTTTCTATTAGTCTTCAACAGAAGCTAATAGAGGAGAGTCATTTCAACAAGATGCACAGTCATCAAGGAATTAACAAAACAGTAGAACAACTCACAAGGACATATTACTTCTCACACATGAAGAAGAAGGTTGAAAAGATCATTCAGAAGTGCAACATCTGCTGAAGAAGCAAAGCAGATCAACATAAGTCATACAGTTTATTTAAATCATCAAAGACATCATCAAGATCATGAACAAGCATCACATTAAACTTTGTAGTGAAACTACCAAGGTTGAAAGAACCCCTGATGAAAGCAGTTTATGATTTAATATTAATTATCACTGACAGACTCATGAAGTATGAATACTTCATACCTTATAATGAAGCATCATCAGCAGAGGAACTCACATATATGTTTTTAAAAATTATAATAATCAATCATGAACTGCCTGAAGAGATAATCTCTGATAGAGACAAACTCTTCACCTTCAAGTTTTGAAAATCATTAATGAATCAGTTAAGGATTCATCATAAGTTATCAACATCATATCATCCTCAGACAGACAGACAGACAGAACAATTAAATTAAATTATGAAATAATACTTACAATGTTATATTAATTATCAGCAAATTAATTGAGTAGAACTCTTACTGATAACTCAGTTAACATACAACTCAGCAGCAACAGAAACAACTGAAGTATCATCATTCTACATCAATTACAGTTTCAACTCAGCTATGAATGAGGTCAGGGGACTAATAATGATAACACAGAAAGCAAGAATACAAGTGAATCACCTCAAGAACCTGCATGAAATGTTGCAGAGAGACATTAAGTTCACCTCAGAAAGATCAGCAGTATATTATAATAAAAAGAGAGTTAAAGGACCTACTCTTAAAGAGGAGAATAAAGTATACCTTTTACATCATAATATTAAGACAAAGTGACTTAGCAACAAATTAAATCACATGAAGTTGAGACCTTTTTGAATTGCAAAGACTAAGGGAAGTGTCAACTATGAACTTGAGCTTTCACCTGCTATGTGAATACACTCAGTATTTCACATGTCACTACTTGAATCAGCAGACCTGGAAATGTCAGTGCAAAGAAATTCATCAGAGATTGACTCAGAAAGTCAAGATGCTGAATTCAAAGTAAAAGAAATTCTAAATCAGCAAGACATAAATGATGAGTCACACTATCTGATCAAATGAAAGGGATATGATAGTGAAGGAAACACATGAGAATCAGAAGAAAATCTTACTCATTGTGCAGTGAAACTGCATCAGTTTCAGCAAAGAAATCTGCAGCAAGTCAGTTCATGTCAACAAGGTTAAAAGCCTCAGGCGTGAAGAAGTCAAGAGGAGGCTCATTAAAAGAATCAGCAGCTGTAGTAGTTGCATGCTCATCTGCCTTCAGTTCCTTGATGTTCTGAAGTTCAGTACAGATTAAATCTGACTGTTTCTTCCTCAGAAAAGTGATTTGTTTGTGAAGTCTCTCTTTCTTCACTCTCATCTCTCACTTTTGTGCTGCAACAGCATCCTTTTCTTTTTTCAGATGATGAATCTTCACACTCACTCTGTTGATCTCCTCTGAAGATATGAATAAGTCACAAGAGATGTTCAGCTGAATGCAGGCATCACACTTATTACAATCATCTGACATCTTGCACTTCTTGTCACTGATTAAGCAGTGACTACATGTTCACATGACAATCCTCTCATTCTCAGTGATCAAATCAGCCAGATGAGAACAACAAGAAGTAGATGACTTCTTCTTTCTGATATCAGATGAAGGCATGAGGGAGGTTGAGTTTTTGAGGACAAAAATGTTGAGGAGGAAGCTAATGTTACATCTTTCAGTAAATGATACCTGAATAATACATGTAGCAGGTGTACATGTGGTACTGCTCATGATGCTTAAGACATGAGCACCTCAAGCACTCAATCACTCATGATGCTCAAGGCATGAGCACCTTGAGCACTCAACTGCTCATGATGCTCAGAGCATGAGCACCCTTGAGCAGTAAGATTACACATGTAGAGCAGTACAGTCACACATGAGTCTTTTAAAGTATTATATAATCACAGGTAGATTCATAGTTAGGAGCTCATGCTCAACTCATGTATTAAATGCAATCTCATAAGTCTACTACCTTCTAGCCTATTCAAGTCTACATGTGATCAGTAGTTCATTGAACCAAGCGCTGTGGTTAAATGAATGTTGGTATAGTTCATTGAATGATTGTATTATCCCTGTCACTATGACATCACCTGTTACATGTGTAATCTTACTGCTCAGGGTGCTCATGCCCTGAGCATCATGAGCAGTTGAGTGCTTGAGGTGCTCATGCCCTGAGCATCATGAGCGGTTGAGTGCTCAAGGTGCTCATGTCTTGAGCATCATGAGCAGTATCACATGTACGCCTGCTACACATACCATCCAGGTACCGTTTAGCAAGAGGTGTAACAGCAAAGCTATTGTAACCTGTAAATTACTTTCATGAAGGTTTGCCTCTGATTTTATCAGCAGTAATCTTCTCAATCAGCTCATGTTCTCTCTTATACTTTTTTATCAGATTCTTTAAATTTCTTAACAGGTCCTCATCATATCATTGATCATGTACAGATGAGTAACCCTTTCATCTGATTAAGTATTTTGTTATGCTTTTGTCTTTCTCAATCTTTCAGTTCCTTCTACTTATCAGCTTTTTTATCTCATAATCATGTCATTCTGAATTGAACTTCTTTATTGATGATGAGTTATTTAATTAATCTGTACACTCATAAAGGTCCTCCTCTTTAGGTGCTGACTTCAACTGAGTTATGAACATTATCAGGTGTATTTTTTAGTTCACTGATATGTTTAAATGATAAGTGAGGAGGCCTACTTTTTCTGTTATCTTAAATGAATCAGCCCTTTGGTTGAAGAGCTTTCAGTTTGTTATAAATGAGAGTGTATACCTTTTATGAAGTTTTATAAAGACCTCATCATCAACCTTCATCAACAATGATCAATGATGCTTGTCATATTGTATCTTCATCTGAAAGTTAATAAAATTCACTGCTTCTTCAGCTTCCTTTCATATGATCACTCTGTTTTTAATGAAATCAGAGTCTGCTGTTTCACTTTCTCCTCTTAACATGAAGAGAGTGTCTCTCAGCCTGAATCTGTATATCACCTCATTTAATAATAACCTGATTGATGTGTTCTTCTGCTTGTTGAGCTCTGATCTTAATCTTGAAAGGTACTTCACTCAATTCACCTCAGGATTTTCAGTTAAAAAGTATTAAAGTGTTATCTCTGCAGTTTGATTGATTCTTTCTGATTGTTCATTCATTTGAGGATGATATGCTGTCAAGGTCAACATCTTTATCTTCAGTCTCATTGTTAATCCTTTTCAGAAATTTGACATAAACTTAAAGTCTCAGTCTGATATGATGACATCTGAAACTCCTCAGTTTGTGAAGCCTTTTAGCAGGACTCTTGCTCAGTCTTTCATCATGTATGTACTTTTTTCTGAAAGTAAAGTCACCTTCTTGAAGATCTTATCTGTGATTGAGAGTGCAACATCAAACCCCTCTTTCATTGTCAGCAAGGCTAGAATGAAGTTTATTGTGATAATTCTGAAGGAGATGTTTTTTGTAATGATTGACATCATCAATCTGTATACAGCGTGCCTCTTAGTTTGGTTAAGCTGACATTGATAACAATGATTGATGTATCTCTTAAGCCGCTTAAATAGCTTTCTTAGGTAAAGGTTGCTCATCACTGCATCATATGCTCAATGAAATTCACAATGATGATTATCATCATGTGCTAACTTGAAGATCTTCTTCTTCAGTGTTTTTAAAATGCACAGTCATCTTCTCTCATCAAGTGCCTGATAGTAGATTAACCTGTCAATTCAACAGAATTGAATGTTTTTCAGAGACTCTGACTCTGTTGTCTTCTTTTGATCCTCAGCATGCTTCTTTAATGCACTCAGTATCTTGCTTCATTGCTTATCTTTTTTATATACTTTCTTCAGCTTGACCTGATAGTTCTGTGACAATTTCATCAAGCTTACTTGAAAGGTGAACACTTCATCAAGGGTGCCTTCATCTGATGATGTTTCAATCTGCTCATCAGCAGTTTTACTCAAGAGCTTAAATAATGCATCTGATATGATATGCTGCTTCCCTGGTCAGAACCTAATGTCTAAATTGAAAGTTGACATGTATTAAGATGCTCTCATTAAGCGTAAGTTGACTTTGTCTGTAGATGAGAAGAACAAGGTTGTTTGCTTTATTATGAAGGTAATCATCAAGTGATCAGTGTAAATTATGATGAGTTTGATGCAGCTCTTCATTATGTGCCTTATTTTTTAAAGTGTTTATATTAAAGCTGTCACTTTCAGTTCTGTAGGTCAGTAGCTTCTCTCTGTGTTATTTAATAACTTAAATAAGAACATCACTGGTTCAATGCTCTTTTTAGAGAAGTTGTTTCTCAAAGAATCTCCCTTAACATGATATATCATTATATCAAACCCTCACTGCTTAGAGCTGTCTAAGTTGATGTATAATTGCTTTAGCTGGTTGAAAAAGGTGAGAAATGTTAACTTCTCAAAGCACTTCTGTAGAAGCTTGAAGGATTCCCTTTCTCTGATTATTAAAGTGAGGGTGATCTTCTTTATATAAGCTCTTCAGTCATGATCACTTTTAATTAAGCAGTGTCTGAGGAATTCTGTCTTCTGATGTTGAAGAGGTTCTACTATCTGAGTGTAGTACACTATGTATTGCTGAAGTCATTCAGTCAAGCCTAAGTAGATTTTCAATGAATCAAGAGTTTTAAAGAACTTCAGGTTTTTCAAAGCTGTTATCTTCTCCTTCACAATAGAATAACTGAATTCATCAACTCTTTGTTTTAGCAAAGTCACACTGAGGTATCTTATGAAGGACTTTATTCCTTTTAAGCTTATCCTCATGTTCTGAAATAACTTCAGTATTATCTGAAGGTGAGCTGCGTGTTCTTTTAACTTTTAAGAGTAGATCATGATATCATCTATGTAGCCTTTAAAGAAGGATTTAAATGAGTGTAGTAAGTTGTTCATTTTACACTGTATATAAGGAGGTAAATTCTTGAACCTCATGATTGTCATGTTAAACCTCTCTGAGTCTTGATGAGAGATTACTGTTAACTTATGTCAGTCTTCTTCTTTTACTGATCATTGATGAAAGAAGCTGATGCAGTTCATAATGCTTATGAACTTTAACTCATGTACTGCTGATATGATTTCACTTTGTAGCAGTATAAGGTAGGCGTTCATGATTGTTATCTTATTCAGATCATGAATGTTGATGATTATCTTTTCTTTCCTTGTAGGCTTCTTCTCTGAACTGAAAAACACTGTCTTTCATATCACAAAGACTGAGAAGCTAAAGAGAGTAAGTTCATTAAATCAGGACATTCTTTCTTGCTCATGCATTTTATTAAACTCCTCATCTATAACTGCTCATTCATTTGAACCCGTTGAATAGACATGATGAGAAAGTTTAACAGCAGTAAATGTATTTCAATTGATTGTAAGAGATATTGACAGGTACTCTTCTGATGAAATGTTAATGATATCTTCAATATCAGTTCAGATTTTAAGGAAAGCATTTATGACTTCTGATAACACAGTTACTGCCTCAGCATCCTCATAAACTATAACTCTGTTAGAAAGCTTAATCTCTGGCTTATTTAAATTTACTTTGATTGAAGTATACTTTGCTGTCAAGGAATGATCTTTCACATCAACAGGATAACACTTTTCTTCCTCATATTCAATAATGATTCTCATGTGAGTGCATCATGATAATATCCTCTCCTGCTTTGAAGTGTTTTGAACGCATATAAAGGGTATGTTGAAGTTCATTATGTGAGTGTATGCTCTCTTGAGATCAGGTTCAAAGAGGAAGTCTTTATTTAAGAGTGAAACATGATCATGAACTTTCACTGAGACCTTGTATGTTGATCTTGAAGGTATAATTAGCCTTTTCACTGTTCTAACAACTCATCACACCTTGATGTTGTCTTTCACTGTTATTTGAATTGATGCAATTAGATCTCAGCAGCTTTAAATTATTATTCTTTCTTCAGATAAATTTAAACAGATTCTTTCAGACATCAGTATGTTAATTCTCATCAGGAACTTCATCTTTAAATTATCTACAACATGAGCTTTCCTTCTCATGTGTGCCTTTGATGATTTGTCATTTATCATTTCATCAAGGAACACATCAAGAATGATGTACTCATCATTGACATAATGAGTTGAGCTGATGCTGTGAACACTTATGAGCTTATTTACTTGAAGCACTTTTGTCTCAGGGAGAGTTTCTTTAAGAAAGGATCAGTCTATCAATGACATTGTGTAATCAGAGTTTACACAAATCAGGATAATGAGATCTTTCATTGAGAAGAATGCTGATGCAGTGACATAATGTCACTTGTTGAAGATTATCTCATTTTCAGTGAGCTTTAAAACATCTGACTCAATGATTGAGAGGTTAATCTTGAGTGATGTATCTTCACTCATCATGAGGTTTGCTCCTTGAGTGAATGACTTCACCTTTGATCTTTTCTCTATGAATTCAAAAGACCTCATAGTATCAGCTCTTATTGAGTCTTTTGAAATGACTTCATTCATTTGAATAGTTGTACTTGAAAGCCTCTTTCCTTTGACTCAACATTTACTCATGTGGCGGTGAAGCTTGTTGTTCAAGGTAAAGGTGAATGCACATCTTCTACAAGTGTAAGTAGTAGACTTTGAAGGGCTTTTCATGTAATAAACTTCAATGTAATTCATGTTCACTTAAGATCCTGACAGTTTATTCTCCTGACCTTTAAAATGTTTCATCTTTGATTGACTGAATGCTGAGGCCTGATTCTCATTATCTCTGAGCTGTAGTGAATTATTAAATTGATTCATTTAAGATGCATGATAATTGTAAGCTTCTGATACATCATAGCTGAGTTCTCAATCATTCTCAGAGTAGAACTCATCAGAATACCTGTGATATACTGTTTAAAAAAAGCTGTAATTGTTTCAGTTATCATAACCTCATTAACTCTGATAATTGTTTCAGTTTCCTTGAAACCCTTGATTGTTTGATCTTTCATAAGATTAATTCAGAGTCACTTCAATCATACCTGCAGTGATCTGAAGTTGTTCAAAGCGTGACTCTGCTTGAATTTAAGTCATCAGCTGAGGTTCAGATGAAGCTCCTTGATTCTGCTGTGAAGGATTGTAAGTGTTGTTCATTGCAAACAGAAGAGAATGATTAGATGAAAACTGATACTGATTAAAAAATAATGTTTGAATAGAAAATTGAGCTTGATTAAGGTACTGAAGCTGATTGAGACACTGATAGAAAGATCAGTTGTTCTGAAAAGATTTAAAAGGATAAGAAGAATCATAAAGAAAGTCTTGATCTCTTTGATATCTTTGATATTCTTGTCCTCCTCTATTATAAAAGTTAAACTCATCTTGATTAAAAGGTTGATTCATTGATTTGTCATTTCTTTCTCTGTATCTTTCTTGTTCTCTATCATTGGCTTGACCTTGATTCATGAAGTTGTTTAATTTATCTTGAGATTTATTATTTTGATCTTGATGTTCTGTTGACTTAATAACATTCTGTTTACACTTCTTCATTGCATTTCACATCTCTTTTTAACTTTTTAATTCTTCAGAGAACTTCTGAAGCATGATTCCTGACTTGAGCATTACTGTGATTGTTTAAAGCTTGATGTCTAGACCTTGTCAGGCTCAAGTGAGTTGAGTTAAAAGATCAGTTATGCCTGCTGCTTAAGCATACCTCATCATGTTTTGCAAATAACCTTGAGGTTCCCTGTTGTTATGAGCATCTGAAAGAGAGTAGTGTTCCTTGTTAAGCTGTTTCAAGGCCTTCATCATCATCATCTTGAAGTGTTTTGCTAATTTAGAAGTGAACTTCATAAGAGGCATGTTTCTTAAAGTTCATCAAGTGAAGTCATTGAGTTCCTGTAGATATCAGTTCAAGATGTTGTCTTAAAAATATGTAAACAGATTCTCTGTCACCTTCTCTTCTTCTACAAGGAGAGCATAATCTTTGACTCATTTAATGAAAGTGTAGACTTCTTGATAGATAGTTTCTTTAAAGTTGAAGATAACATCTTCAGTTTCATATGATTCTGAAACATCAAGATGAAAGAAATCAAGGTCTGAAGCTCAGAAGTTAACAGGAGCTGTTACATGCAAAGTTGAATCTGCTGATCTCAGCACATCTGAAGGACCTGATGAACCTTGCAGGTTAAACACTGAGTGAAGCTTCTCATCAAAAAGTTGAGACAAAACTTGAATTTGCTCTGAAGAAAAGGCTGTGAATGCATGTGAGTTATGAGTTGATGAACTGAACTCAGAAGCTACTGTATTAAAAAATTCAACTTGATTAATCATTCTGATTTGTGTCTGAATTTGCTTAAGCTGATGTTTGAGATCTAAGTGTTCTCATTCTGCTTATTTTAGCTTTAAGTGTACTCATTCTAGATGTTCTTGTTCAAATTATTCTCATTCAAGATGTTGTCATTTATCTTGTTTCAACTCTAAGCATTCTCATTTGAGGCACTCTTGTTGTAGACATTCTTGTTTCAGATGTTCTTGTTTCAGATGTTTCAGCTTTAAGTGTTTTCCTTTTAGCAGGTGTCATTCCTTCTCAAGGTTTTATTCCTTGAAACATTGAGCACATCTTTTGCTGCCTCTGTGAGTGAATTTCTTTCAATCATGTTCATCTCTGATCTTGTGTATAAATCATCATTGAGCGTCTGCCTGATCCTGTGTTAATATATCTTCTCATGTCAATGATTCTTGTTCCTTCAGAAAAACATTGACTAGCTCTTTTTCTGCAGATATTCTTTCATAACTGAATGCTCTTTGTTTATCAACCTGAACTGAAGTTAGTTCTGACTCTTTACCCTTTTCTTTCAGCACTTCCTCTTCAATCCTAGTCAATTGAATTATTTCTTCTTTCACAGAGGACTCTTCAGAGGGGAGGTTGATGATAAGTTGATACATTTTAACTGACATGAAGTTTGTAGTGAACTGAGCTTCTTCTTCTGATGAAAAGGCTGTTGAGGATCAAGATGCTTCAGTGATTGCTGTTGCAGACTCTGAAGAAATTTCTGATAAACTTGTAGAGGCTTTATCTTGAGTAGAGGGTGATTCTGTTAAAACTCATGTGATGAAGAGTTCTGTTATTGATGAGACACTGAACAGAGGTAAGTCATCTGCTTAAGAGAGTGCAATGAAGTAAGAAGTCTCTCTGAGGGTAGAAGTTCTGATACAGAATCTGCTAAGAGTGATGTGAAGAGGACTGCCTTTAATATGATTAATTGATCACTCTGAAGAAAACTTAAGCTCTGAAGTTCCTTGGCTGAATGAACTTCTGATAAAGCTTATGAATATTACTGATGCTTCTTGAAGACTTCTGATAGTTGACCTTGACCTTCCTGTTGATTCAGGGGACGGCTCATAAGGGTAGTATCAGTGGACAATTTTCACGCAGAGGTGATCAGTCTCTCTTAAAATTCTCACATTTGAAATTTCAGAGACTACAAATCAATGGAACTGGTGCCTCAGAGCTATAATGTTATCATCAAGCTCAGGTAGTTCTTCTGAATCCAGTTTGTCTGTCTCAAGGAGGTAGTAAGGAAGTAGTGATCAATTAAGCAAGTCAGCTGGTGTTAAGCTGATAGGTTCAATAATGTCACCTGGGCTGGTGGAGGACTGGTTGTTCGCTGAAGCAAACTGATTTCTGTCTAAAGACAGAGGACTCAAAAATCAGGTGTTGCTACCAAATGCTAAGACTACGTCTTCCGTTTATTGGGTTGTAAAAAGCTTGCTTCCATTTTCTAGCGAGATGTCTAGCTTTTATGCTCAAGAAGGCTAAACCTATTTGAGAAAGTAAGTAGTCCATAACATTTGATGAGTAATGATGTTTTCATTTACTCTCAGGCCTTGAAGCCATGATTTTGAGCCAGCTTGAAGCCTCTTGTGGTTTTAACTGGTCTCAAAGCCTTGGTTCTAAGTGCTTGCAGAGACATATCTCAACACTCATCTCAAGTTTGACCCTTCATGTTAAGGTGGGTCGACATCTACTGGCTCAGACAGCATTGCTAACCTACTATGTTTGAATGCCTAGTGTACTATGCTGATTCTTCCTTCGAAAGCCCTGCTCCCAGGTCAGGCCCTCAATTTGAAAGCCGTCCCCCCGAAAGCCCTGCCCCGAATGCAGGCCCTCAATACTTGCCTCCCTCAGTCATCACCTCCCTCAATCCTCGCCTCCCTCGAAAGCCCTGCCCTGAATGCAGGCCCTGATTTGGCTACAAGAGATAGAGGTACAACGGTGAGCAACAATCCTATGCTACATGGCTAAGGTAGGTACTTTAAGTCTCCCACCTCACCTGTGCTTTATGCTTTTCCTCTCATGTGGGGAGAAGGCCTTGATTGAATTGGCTCAATCCATCATGTAGCTACCTAAGATACCTTAGTCATATAGGAAGTAAGGTACTCTCTGTACTTTATATCAATTCAATTTTACACCCAGCTTGAATCTCGTGCAATGAATGTGAAGCGAGTGGTGTAGTATGTTATTCTCAACGGTATGAATCTTAAAAAACCGTTTAAACACAGTTTTTCTTCTCATACGTAATTGATTAAGAAGGTTCAAAATTGTATAAACGTTCAGCACTTGAGAACGCTATCACATATAATGACTGTTTTACAAATATGTACGTAGCTGTAAGTATAAACGTTTTGAATAACTCTACGGTAAAATATTCAAGAGCGTTACACTCAGAGTACGTTATGAAGGGTGAAAACATTCTCAAATCATTTAATGTTTCTTGTATTTATACGTGTTCACTTAGTTAATATTGCAGAAACGGTTGAAAGATGTAACTGTTTAACTACTATTTATTTACAGTAATCTGCACCTGTAGCGGACCGGTAAGGTACTCTTTGCTCAAAACTGCCACGCGTTCTGATAACGCCTTGCCAACATCTCGACATATCTTGTTCAAATGTAGGGTAGGTATTGCAGGCTCCCGCCCAGGTATCACCGAGTCAAACAAAGTCGATTATGTAAAACACGTAAACTCAGTAACCCTACGCTGATCTGTATGATGTAAGCAAGAAATGTCCGACAGCGGACTTGGATATCTCATTTATTGGTACAAGCACATTCATTCAAGCTCTATCAGTCCTCGTCCCAATTCTGGTTGGGACCGGGCGGTTTCGGCCCTCCTGCTTGTCTCGCGACAATGATCTGATCCACGCTCAAGACGGTCCTAGCCGCCTCCGTAGCCAACCGTATCGCCCACTGCTTGCTAACGAGCAGATCCAAAATCCCCTCATCCTGCGCATCGAGCGTCCCCGTGTCATCCTCATTTGAAATATCCACTCCAGTCGTCCATCCCGGCTCGTCCCCATCCTTTGATGCGCCTGATTTATGATGTGCGGTATAGAGCGCAGCCAGGACCTCCGTGGCATCCAGGCCCGCAGACTCGGCAAGAGTGCGTGGGATGACCTCGAAAGCTTCGGCGTACTTCCTGATGGCGTATTGGGGTAAGCCCGGCGTCTTGTCTCCGAAAGCGGAGATGCGCTCCACCAGCTGCATTTCGGTTGCACCGGCACCTGGCACCAGTTTCGCGTCTCGGGTGATGGCTTTGACGACGTTGACACCGTCGTCGACGGCTCGCTCGATATCGTCGAGATGGTTTTGTGTGGCGCCCCGGATCACGAGTGTGGCCGTGCGTGTTGCTTCATTTTCTTGGCGAAATACCGTGACTCTGTCGCCTCCTATTTCTAGCGTTTCAACGACGTCCACGGTCCCCATCTCATCAGGCATTGGAGCACCTAGCCGAGCAAGCGGTGTGGCACCAACAACACGACATAAGCGGCGGAGTTCGAATTTAGAAAGGATTTTGATGACGAGGATGCCGAAGCGGTTCAGGTAGTGTAGTGCGAGCTCTCCAACAGTAGAGCCTGCTACAACGACTCGTAGTCCCGAGTCGTGTAGTTCCTTGATGATCGTCTCCAACTGGTTTTCTTCACCCTTGGTAAAGTCCATCATCTCCTTTGCGTTGTGTAGTAGTACCGTGCCCTTCGTTTCTGTTTGACTTATGTCAATGGGACACGAAAACACTCCGACCTTCGCCTTCTTCGCTTTCTTGACTGATCCATCTGGTTCTCGGCCGAACACCATGCCCTTGACAACTTTGCTCTGCTCCAAACTCCCACCCATGATCTTGACGACGCGTATGTTGTCAACGTTGAAATTTGCCGCGTGTTTGGGCATAACAGCAAGGACTGCTTCGGCGACCATTTCCGCTAAGAAGTCCTCACTACCGCTCTGTTTTGAGGCTATTACCGTCCGGATGGCCTTTGCCAGCTCTGGCAGTGATCTTATGTCCTTGACTTCGTCCACCACAAGTTCTGCCAATCCGTTAGTGACAGGCCTTCAGTATACAAAAACTCTGCCCCCTCTGGAGCACACTACAGATCCACATACGGTCTAAACACCGTAATGCCTCCTTTTGCGCCCGTTCATACCCTTGCACTATATCACTGGCCTTCAACCCCATCCTCAGGAGCTCCTCGGCTTTTTTCAGTAACTCTCCGGCCAGCACTATGACCATATTTGTTGCATCACCCATTTCTGCCTCCTGCTGCTGACTCGCCATAACGATCAGCTTTGCTGCTGGGTGCACTACATCGAGTTCTCGTAGTATGGTAGCCGCATCTGAGGTCAGGATCATCTTTTGCAGATGGTTGATGACGATTTTGTTGCGCCCATAGGGCCCGAGGGAAGTTTGAACGGTTTGAGCGATCGCACGGCATGCTTCGATATTGCGGAGAACGGCGCCATCTTCGGATTCGTAGCTGGTTCAGACATTTTAGTAGGGCCGTTTACGAGAAGGCGAGGTGTTGGCATGAGCTCACTTTTGGTAGCCTTGTTTGAAAAGACCGCCGTTAGGCGCACTGGGGATCGATAGAGACATTATGGCAGATGTAAGGGTGGAGGAGGAGTCAGAAAAAGTTGATGGATATTTGGTCTCGTATATTTGAGAAACGCGCCTTGCAGGTAACGAACGAAGGTGAGCGCGAATATGTTTGCACTGTTTGTCAAAGCTCGTGCCTCAACCCAGCAACCCTGATTATCGAGCGCCCTCCAGCCAGATTCCGCTGATGCTCAGTAGCCTACAAAATGTCACATAGTAAGCGGAACATAATTCGTCTAGTTCCATTCTGTTGACAATCTATTAGGCAAGCGCAACACCTCTCTTGCCTTCTTCACATCTCACGAGCGCTCTCTTCTAAAGGCCACTTGGGGTTCGCAGTCTACCCGCCTCTCCCGTGATTCCTTCCTACCCTTCGCATCCTGTCAACTCTGCCTACAGATTGCTCGTGATCCTGTAGCATGCGCCTCGAATGGCGACATATTCTGTCGGGAGTGTGCCGTGAGTAATTTGCTAGCGCAGAGGAAGGAGATCAAGCGACTGGAGAAAGAAGATGAGAGACGAAGGAAGGAAGAGGAGGAAGTAGAGAGGGAGAGGGCGGAGGAGGAGAAGGAGAGGGCTGTAGTGGATTTTGAGAAGATCATGATGGGAATGGAAGGTGGAGCCAAAAAGGGCGTCAATGGGAGTGGAGCTGAGAAGGATGCAGGGGCGGTTCAGAATGGCGAGAGGGGCACGAAGAGGACGTTTGAATTGGACGAGGAGGAGATGTTGAAGAATGCGAGAGAGGAGAGGGCGAAGGCAAGGAAGGCGATGGATGAGGAAAAGGTATCACCACCCGGCTTGAATATATACCGACGATTCACAGCACTGATACTCCGTTTCCAGGCCGCCAAACCCACCCTCCCCTCTTTCTGGGTCCCTTCCCTTACACCCTCTAGTAACGCCAATGGCTCCGCTTCATCCGCCAAACCGCTAAAGCTCAACCCTATATGTCCAGCATCGTCCACCACCCCCTCGCATCCACTTTCCCTCAAGACCCTCGTTCCCATCACCTTCAGTACCTCGTCCTCCGATTCCACACCTTCGACAACCTCGAACGCTACGGACACCTCGGCACGTATCTGCCCTGCCTGCAAAAAGGGGCTCAGCAACGGTTTGAAAGCCATGCTCACTGTCCCATGCGGCCACGTAATATGCAAATCGTGCGTAGGGAAATTCATGACACCTTCTAAAGAGCCTCCCGACCCACACGCTGTTGGGCCTCCGGAAGACGAGGGGGGCGTCCGATGTTATGTGTGCGATACAGACCTCACGGATAGAGGCAAAACCAAGAAAGGCGAGAAGGATGGCAAGGCGGAGAAGGAGAAACTGAAGCCTGGGTTAGTAGAAATCAGCAGTGAGGGGACCGGGTTTGCGGGCGGAGGCAAAAACATGACCAAGAGAGAGGGAGTGGCGTTTCAGTGCTGACACAGAGGACTGATGTTGGTATATAGCGATTGCTCACACAGTCACCTGTGGAACATGGACGGGAATTTGGATCGTGGTCGGGGGGGGGGGAACGTTTGCGCCCCAAGCGCCCTGTCGTTATTGCTCCAGGCGTCTACCATTTACGCGCCGCGTAGCCTGTTGAATGATCGACTTCGATACATCGGGCATACTTGCAACATCCTTGTCCACAGGCACGATCTCGTATCGTACGGGTACAGCCGTTAA
Organism: Umbilicaria muhlenbergii; assembly: GCA_000611775.1. Classification (NCBI taxonomy): domain Eukaryota; kingdom Fungi; phylum Ascomycota; class Lecanoromycetes; order Umbilicariales; family Umbilicariaceae; genus Umbilicaria; species Umbilicaria muhlenbergii. The sequence goes on from KK106982.1 coordinate 1,997,386, forward strand.
GCCTGGCCAGATATCAATTGGGAGAAAATCCCCCTGTTCCTCTTTGAAAATATCCCGTTTCCTCGCATCCTCCTCGTGGAGTCTCTCGATCTTTGCCATGGCGTCTTCAATCACCTTCTCCATCTTGCCGTGCATGATTTTCCTCCTGTCGATCTCGATGATCAGATTGTCGTATGCCCTCAAGAAGCCATCGTAGAATTCCCTCATCCCCTCCAACTCATCCATGCGCTCCTGGATATTAAGTTTTTCTTCATCCCAGCGCATCAGGAAGACTTGGTTCTGCGTAATATACCCGGGCAATCTGTTACCGACTGCCTCAAGTAATCTAAACGCGGCCGTCGTGCTGGAATACTGCTCTGCCAATCGGTCATTGTCCGCAATCACCAGCTCGAACTGGCTCTCCATCTCTGTAATGTGGTCTCTGATCTCCAGGACCACATCCTCCACCTCGCTCGCATCCTTCTCCAGCACTTCTATCATCTCTTTTCTCTCCTCGTCACTTATAGGTTCCGGAGGCGCCCCTTTGTCCTCCGGCCCAACCATAACACCCTCTGGGAGATCACTAGTGATTCGCTGTGCGGCGGCACCTCCCCCTTCAGTATGCTTTATGGCCGTAACGCATAGATCGAAATGCTTGACTAGCATCTCCAGGTTTTCCGCCATGTCTTTCGCACGTTCTTCCATGTCCCTCAAAGTATCCGGGATCGGCGATTCCAATTTGTTAATCTCCTGTGATGTCTGCAATCCCGACCGCCTTGTTTTCGATGGCAGTAACATTTCCACCCCATGCACATCATTCTCCAGGCTCGAGTTCGATTCGTCATACTCTCTTTGTGCCTCGTAAGACCGGTCGATCGATTCCTTGATCCCAGCCATCACCCTTTCCACTCCCGTCTCATCAACAAAATCCAGCAGGCTTTTCCTCTCTTCCCCGTCTGGCTCCTCCGTTCTCTCACCCCTCAGCCAACCCACCATGGTGCCTCTTAGCAAATCCATCGTGCCTCTCAGCCTTGCTTCAGCCTCATCAAGCCCTTTGATCACGTCGTTGAATTCGTCCGCGGCCCGTTTACTGATGTCCCCGTTGTGGTGTTGGACGCTGTAAAGGAGATCGAGTTGGGAAGTGATACCGCGCTGCAAGAAGGAAGTGCGAGCGGAGGTTACGACGGCGGTTTCTAGGCAGGCGCGTGTGGAAGTTACGAGCTCGTTGGCACGCCATACGTGGTTAATTGCCGAGAGAGAGCGCTTCGAAGCCAAAAGGTGGGAGACTAGGCCTTCGAGGGCGGATGCAGGTTCGGCGACTGGTGAGTGTGGAAGGCTTTCTGTCGAGGAAGACATCGGTGGGATAATGGAAACAGTTCAGCGCATGTTGCACTGGAACTCAATGACGGCATGGAGGTGCTGAGCGCTGTGGCAACTGCATTGCGGCTCTACGAGTAAGGTAAGGTAAGCACGGTAAGGTGCCGTAGTTGCCTGTGGCTTGAAACAATGGCGGTGAAGTTTAAGCCCTGGCAAGGCTGGCATCTGGGGAAGCCCTACAGGGCGGTTACGGTCGCCGTAGAGTGTCCAGCCCTGCAAGTGCCTGTAGTCACTAAGGTCGCGAGTCTCAAGGCCGGCAGTAACAAAGCATGCTAGAACGACCTTAGCTATGGCCCTATCCTGCTCCGATATGCGAGTAGGAGCCCTCTCACGATCGTTGACAGTTTTCGCCTCATTGCGGAGATAGCTTAGTAAAGCGTTTCCAGTCACTGCCGCAGTCGTCCCTCTTCACGCAAATGGTGGAATGTCACGTGCGAAGGACGTGCTTGCTAGCGGCGGAAAGAAGCGAAAGGGTCGACTCCTCAAACCGGGATTACCTAGCTTTCTGCTCTCTTTCGACAGCGTGACTAAAGAGTTCCATAGCGGAGAAGGCGTGATGGGGTGGAACCCTCAAGCAAAAGTAAACGCCACCCTGCACCTGCATCGCACTCTCTCTGCTCTCCCCCTGTACCTCTCCCCATTGCGTCTTTTCTTTCTGATAGACCAGGACATCACGCGACAAAGCACAACCTGAAGCCAGGGTGAAGGTCGCACCACCGATGATCCACCATTGTTCTTCGGCTCCTAAGCTCCCCGAAGGCTTGATCAATTCGCACGCCATCGATTGCGAATAATTAATCACTGTTGATGCAAAGGCGATCTGTCTACCACAGATCCTGCCTGCGCATCAGGCGCTCATCGGAAAAGTCGCCATTTTAAGACAATATGGCGTCTCAACACATTTCTCAAGTTACTCAAGTTGCAATCACCGAAGACTATGCCGAAAGCCCACTGAAGAGAAGGAGGCTCTCGCCGCCCCAACAACCACCAACCTCCGTCGATATACCGCCTGCAATCAACGCCATCCAAGACTACAACAACGCTGCAGCATGTATGAACAGGGCGAGCAAGGATGACGTGGCAGACGAAGATTGCAACATCTCCATCTCAGCAACGTCGAAAATGGCAGGACAGACAGTTGCCCCTTTCCTGGCAAAGCACATACCGGACCAGTACGCACCTCTCGGAGGACTCGCTGAGCTGAACGGTCCCGCGAACAAGAACCCCAATACGAAATACTGCTATCGACACCGACCAGATTTAAAGTGCAGGCGGCAGGCTAATGAGCCCTCGATGGATCAGCTACAACATGTAAGCCAGACTCCGGTGTCATTGTAGTCTAATATTTGCTGAGACCGCCGATTAGGAACTTGAGGTGCTGTCACAGGCAGACCAGCAGGCTATTGCCCACGTCTGGTCCCTATTCTCTGCCGCGCCATCAAAACATCGAAACCTTATGCTCCAGGGCATCCTCACGCAGTGCTGTTTTCCTCAGCTATCGTACCTATCCGCCAAAATACGGGACCTTATTCGCATCGACTTCCTGACTGCACTACCTCCCGAAATATCATTCCGAATCCTCTGCTATCTAGATACAACATCTTTGTGTAAAGCTGCGCAGGTCAGCCAAAGATGGAGAGAACTAGCGGATGATGATGTAGTATGGCACAAAATGTGTGAGCAGCATATTGACAGGAAATGTACAAAGTGTGGCTGGGGTCTACCGCTGCTGGAGAGGAAGAGATTGCGAGCTTCGAAGAGGCAGATACAATTAAGGGCAACGGGCAGGGGATTGAATGAGTGGTCTCCAGATATTACGCCATTTCCAGAGGCAAATACGGAGGCTCAAGATCATGAATCAGGTTTGGATAAGGGCGTTCTCGCTGCGAGTCTGTTCAACGGGAATGGGAAACGTCAGATACCTGCATCGAATGCACTCGCTACACCCGGAGAATCAAATATGAAGAAGCAATGTCTACCGTCTAAGACTTCAGAGTTCGAGGACTCCTATTTCAAGCCACGTTTTCGACCGTGGAAAGATGTTTACAAGGATCGCTTCAAGGTGGGCACTAATTGGAAGTACGGTCGATGCTCGACGAAGATCTTCAAGGGACACTCCAACGGTGTGATGTGTTTGCAATTTGACGACAACATCTTAGCCACAGGATCTTACGACGCCACGATCAAGATATGGGATATTGATACAGGCAAGGAGCTACGTACGCTGAGAGGTCATGAATCTGGCATTCGCTGCCTTCAATTTGACGACACCAAATTGATCAGTGGTAGTATGGACCGGAGCCTCAAAGTTTGGAACTGGCGCAGTGGCGAGTGCATTTCCACGTACACCGGACATAGTGGCGGTGTCATAGGTCTACATTTCGATTCAACAATCCTCGCTTCCGGATCCGTGGACAAGACCATCAAGGTTTGGAACTTCGAAGACAAATCCACTTTTGTCCTGCGGGGCCACACTGACTGGGTCAATGCTGTCAAAGTCGACTCGGCATCTCGAACGGTCTTCTCGGCCTCGGACGACTGCACAGTACGTCTGTGGGATCTTGACTCGAAAACATGTCTCAAAGTTTTTGAAGGGCACGTCGGCCAGGTTCAGCAAGTTCTTCCTGTACCAAGCGAATTCGACTTCGAAGATGATACCGCCAGCAGTGAGGAGAATGATGATGCATCGACCTATTCGTCCAGTTCTCACGAGCAGTCGGTGATTCTTATCCAATCGAACCCACCACAATCACAGTCGAGCTCTTTCGGTGCAGGCTTTGCCACAACTCCTTGCCGGCCGAACCCTCCTCGCTACATGTTGACCAGCGCGCTCGACTCTACTATCCGCCTCTGGGATGTTTCAACCGGCAAATGCTTGCGCACATTCTTCGGCCACGTCGAAGGTGTCTGGGCACTTGCAGCTGACACGCTACGTGTTGTGTCGGGCGCTCAAGATAGGATGGTGAAGGTTTGGGACACAAGGAGTGGGAAGTGCGAAAGAACATTCACCGGGCACGCAGGGCCTGTCACTTGTATCGGATTGAGTGACAGCAGGATGTGTACGGGGAGCGAGGACTGCGACGTCAGGCTGTACAGTTTCAAAAACGAAGAAATCAGTGGGGGGGTGGATAGCTCCCAAGACGGGATATGAGTGAGCATTCAGAGCCGATCAATTTGATGTCTTTATCACAATGTTACAGTGCGGCAGTTTGGGCGGTGACAATGATACCCCGAAGGGATTTTTTGGAACGGAGCCTTGGCGCATTTCACTCCATATCAGGCGATTTGGCGTGATTCTTTTGTACCTGCATTGTAAGTAAGTTGACGCGGTAGGATCAAGAAATCTAGGCCCTGCCAAGGCAAGGCAAGGTACGAGAGTACGTGCCGCAATGTGACAGTAGCAACTGATGAAACAGTGAGGGTCAAGTCTATAAAAAGTTCGTCATAATTCCTGCCGGGGGGGGGGCACCAGAGTGCCATGTAATCCGTAACAGTGGAGGATTACCGGAGGTTGTTAAATCGGTCTTTGACGTTCCAAAGAGTCCTTGGACTCCGACGATAAGCTCGACAGACGACTCTCAACACGGAGCTGTGATGCTAAAAAACACAGGAGCACAGAAGGACAGGACACGTAGGTGAAAGGCACAGGTGTGCCATGTACGTATGAGGACCATATGAAATGACGAACAACATGACGGCGTCCCCGTTGCGAAAGGACTCACCAAGCATGGCGCAAAGCACTGCTTTCGACTGGTCACGATCCATTGTCCGCTACTGCAAGCCCCACCTTCGAAGGCAGCTCGTGCTGCGTGAGCAACCACTTAGAGCTCAACGGCGACCACCTTTCATCCTGAACAAGTCCTGCAGATTATGCGAGAGCTGCCTAGCACGGAGTGACGGTTCATGGCACGCCGCAGAGGAGCGGTGTACCAGGATGGCGGAGAGGGTCAAAAGGCTGCTCGAGACCTTGCCGATCCCCTGTTTGGCCATAGAGACCCATGGACGTGGGCAAGTTCACACCGAAAGTCGCAGTCATCTCAACGATCCGGTCGACTGCAGCACGGCTGCCTTGGCACCTTGACTCCCCCTGAGCCGCATGATTGGGGGGTTGCCTTCTTTTCCGCGTGGCATGTTGGCGTTTCACCGCTGGGCTGATAAGACGATGGATTCCGCTATCAGTGTCCTTTTCTTTGCTGCACGGATATTTTCTGCCCGGATATTTTCTGCCAACTGTTGTTGATCTTATATATCAAGGACCATTGACGCTGATTTACTTGTTCTTGCCGATATCATCACCATTGCTGGCCACCTTCGACGCGTCGCATCTACTTCTGTCGCATTGTACACCGCCGTTGTCGACAAAGAGTCGACATTCCGATTGTCAAGCTGTCACGATACAACCACGAAAGTGGTAAGATCCACCACCCACCCACCATGTCGACGACAAACCAAGCAGTGGCAGCAGAGCCTCGTCCGCGTCGTATGAACTCGCGGATCTCGACCGCCTCATCCGCATCATCCAGCTTCCCGTCGCCGCTATCACCTGCAGAATCTTTTGCCTCATCACACCGATCCAGCACCTTTTCCGAAAAACCCTCAGCCCACCGCCCCGGCCTTTCGCAAGACCCTACCACAACCCACTCTTACAGTGAGCCCATCATTCCGGGGTCCACATCGCCGATCTCGAGACCAGGCCAACACCACCGGCACATCTCCACCACCTCGGCCACCTCGGCCTGCTCGTCGAAGTCGAACCGCAAGTCCAGCCAAGAGACCAGACCGGTGCTGGCGAAGAAGGACCGCACGAACGATGGCACATACACGCGATGTGGACGGCACGGGGACGAGTGGTTATTCGGAGATTGGAGTATTACAGCAACAGTGAAGCAGCTGTTTAAGAACGATGGATGCGATGAAGGGGCTCGGGACGAAGGATGAGCTTTTGGTTGCGAGGGTGGTGAGGGCGCATTGGGATAGAGAGCATATGGGGCAGGTTAAGGGGGCGTATAGGCACAGGTTTGGGAGGGATTTGGCGGATAGGGTTAGGGGGGAGACTAGTGGGAGTTATGCGAGGGGGTTGGTTGCGCTGATTGAGTAGGCGGGGGTGGTAACAGTGGGGGGGGGATAGGGATGGGGAAGGGTCAAGGGGGGTGAGGATGGTGGATTGTGAATGGAGGATCATGTTAAGAAGGGCGTTTGCTGTTGGTGGCGTTGGAGGGGGTTAGATAGGGTGAGGGAGGGGCGTGGGCGTTTTGGGCCGTTGGATTTTGATGGCGTTTAGCTGTAGGGCGATCGAATTACCTCTGCCTCCGGGGTTCTCCGTTATGTGGACTGGCTGACTGACCTTCGTTGCGTTCAACGGTGCTGACGGTCGGGCTGGCGCCTGGCCTGCAGGGAATTCGCTGAGGTAGGTACGTTTCAATCATGACTCTGTCAAACCGGCAGGGGCTCCTTCTCCTCCATCTTATTTCTCGTTTAATGGAGACTCGCTTTGCTTGTCTCGTTCTCCACCTCCAATCGACTGTCATAACTTGTAGCAAAATATGTCTTCGTCTCGCTTCGCATATCTGGGAAGTATATCGGTTAATGCGTATTTGTCCTGCTCCTCCTCACTTCCAATCGAAGGCTTCGCTTCGATTTGATGAAGCTCCTCATCATCCCATTCCACTTCCTCCCATATAACACCATATGCTCGATGCTTCCATCTCTCTATACATTTCCTTTACTCACCCACCATTCAAGATGCCAGCCCCCTCTCCAGACCTTAGATCTCGCCTTCCACCTCCTTTATGGCTACCCCATCCCTCTTAACCGCTGACACACTCACATCTCCGGTCGCCAACGGACTGCTCCCTTCAATTTTCGAGCGGCGAAAGTTATGTGATGGTGTAGCTGCCGCGTACTGGGACACTGGTTGTCAGCGTGGGGAGAGGTCCCGTTCCGTGGATACGGAGGATGGCGATGGGGTGCTCTGGAGGTTGGGAAGGGTAAGAACGATGAGGAGGGAGGTAATGGTGATGGTGATGGGGTTGGAGAAGGCAGTGATGTGGTTGGGATGGGGGTTGGTGGCTTTGTTACTGCCAGCTCGGGGTGGAGGTTTCCTGGCTCCGATGTCTTTGCCGTTGTGTACGATAGGGGTGCTTGACGGTATCGTTGATGGTGTCAGTAGTATCGTCCGGGAGGGGGCGGAGGCCTCGGGGGGTGTCTCAGGCTTTACTTTGGTTGAGATAGAGGTGTGTCAAGCATGCATGAAGGTATGCTTGCCTGCATCATTGTTTTTTACAGCACCACGCTAGGTGCTACTGCTACATACCTCTGACAGATTCAGATCGTTTGGTCACGGCAAGAGTTAGTCTCGTTACAATGGATTCATGATCAATAACCTTCTGGTGTCCATGAATTGGATCGTAAAATGGTGAATGCTGTCTATAAATCCCCTAGCAGTATCATGGTACTGAGATGATTCATCACGGATAGAAACAGTATCCTATGCTTGGAGCGTTTCCATACAGTACACACTCTGTTATCCTTACCAGATGTTACATAAAATAATAGAACTCTCATTTCCCCGTAACTAAGTCACACCGTGCCGCTTAGGACAAGTGACTCCTTGCCTTCAGCTCATAGCTAAGCAAGATCCATGTTAGTGATATACTCCTCGTGCCTCAAGTATCTTCTCTCCTCGATCCGAATCACTAATGGTGTCCACGCCATCATCGAACTGTAAGGACTCCATGGTCAGTACATCCTCTGACCCTCCCTTTCAAGCTCCTTCAGCCATTGATAGCATGCAAAACAAGTAAGAGGGGTGGTGAAGAAGAAGTGAGTGAGTGGGCACTCACCCCTCTACGATGGATAACACCACAGCCACAGCCCAGATAGTGTAAGGTGGTTGGTCGAACAAATTCCTGAAGTCTTTGCCTTTGGGGGCGAATGTCATTGCGGCGCAGAGAACAACCCAGACGATCGCTATCGGCATTGAAACCATACTCATGAACTTGAAGCGTCTGGAAGGCGGAAGAGGGTGGAAGCCTCGACGGTCACTGAGCGTCTCGATGAGAAAGCAGAGGACGGCGATGATGGTGAACAATGCCATGGGAACTGACATGTAAATGTTAGCATGGCGACAACAGTAGAATTAGCAGTTGCTTTTGCTCCATGTACCTCCGCAAGCGACTGTGGGTTTGATGTGCATCCACCAGCCGTGGTGGACGAGGCTCCAAATGATGAGGACCATGTATGCAAAACTGACGATGATTTGCAGAATGAAGCTGATGATGACGAAACTGGCGGCACTCGGGACGCAGAGCATCTTGATGGTGTTCGCATGGGATTTCGGGTCGATGTGACGAAGGACTGAAGGTGAGATGGATGGGTAGAGTGTGATGAACGGTGCGGAGGTTGCCATATGTGCGGCGAGGAAATAGCGTCGTAGGGCTTTTCGCCGCTCACACGCATTCAACACATCATATAAGAAACACTTGACATTCTCTACTCGACATCATGATAGTACATAAAGACACGGATGGAGGATATGTTTCTGCAATCATGACTCGGATAGTAATAGTATATATGATATTCAATGAGATCAATGCCTGAAGTGGAAAGATAGTACAGGAACGAGCTGTTCCAAAATCCGCGAACCACGCAGGTAATGAAGAGCCCCAAGAACAGCATCAATCCTAATTACTGTTATATCGCTGATCCCAAGAATTCAGGATTGTGACAAGTCTGCCAGCTTCCGCCTGCAGGAGATAGTAACACAACAGAGCTGCTGTGTCTGTTAGCCCAAGGCCGGAAGTGGTTCCCACACCACTGCTTGACAAGGAGCTCGAGTGGCGGCACTTGTCCATTTCTCATTTCAGGGCTGACATTTGTAGGATAAAACTCAGTATGCTCAATCAAGGTAGTCGAGATTGAGCACGTGAAGAGACCTGGTAGTCACCTCGTGCCTAGAAAGGAGGTCTCTTGACCGTACTCGTACAAGGTTAGAACTTTTCTTTACCATACCCTTACCTTACTGAGTATAGAGTTGAGGGTTCAGGTGCTCTTGTTTTGAAGTCCTCCTGCCGGTATATCCATTTTCACCGCAGTAACAGGCATATCGGTGAGCTGCATGACGGTTATTAGGGACGCTGTCGTCGTTAAAAGGTCTTCCCAGTCTCGGAAGAACCGGGATCAGGGTCACACAGCCGCCTGCCTCTCAGCATTCGTGCCTCATGTGCTCATTGGATCTTGATGACCTGATACGGGCACAACTGACCTTCTCGGCGCGAGTCCACATTTCGGTTGTGAAGTGACTTGCTTATTCCTGCGTCCATCCGCACCGCGCAGGCATACTTTCCTTGTTCAGGTCACTGGCCAAGCCTTTATCGGAGTACGACAGTGAACCTTAAGCACTCACCGCATCTGTCCGCTGCAACGCCCTTGCAATTTCCTGCTCAACATAAGGTAGCACCGAGCCTGAAAGGCGTGTCAGACCATTCGATTTCTTTCAGCCGACGGCATTCCACTCTGCATCAGATTTCAAAACCCACGCCAGCACGACTTCCGCAAAAGACCTCGAACACTACCTTCACCACCGCTATACCGCTTCCTAAGTCAGACACGCCCGGTTATTGTAATGGACAGTGACTTCAATATGATCTCGCGACTTCAACACCGAAATGCAGCACTTGAATCGGACGATGAAGAGTTCCCCGCACCCTCCACCCTCTCACCCATAAGGGTACCATTATTGGCGCCACGCCGGGCCCCGCGAATAAGCCATCCTTTACAACATCCTCATCCAAGACCACCACCTACCCCAAGCACAGGAATGCCGTCCTCCCTTCCACAGCATAGCCTTCCACTTTCTGCACCTGCTTCACCGCCGACACCAATCCCTACTCCAAGTCCGAAGCCCCACCAGAGAATACCGATCTGGGATACTCGGGATGAGGAGGAAGACTCCGTCCTTACAGATGCCAAAATCCGCTTCAGCCAGATGGACCCTATGGCAAGACAGAGATACTTGAGGGACTTACTGAGCATGTGCGACATGCAACAGCTGAGCTTTGTTCATCACTTTGTTAGCCCAAGGCTCAAAAAAGACCCGTTTCGGATCTTGCCGACGGAGCTGTGCCTGGAGGTCAGTCTGATCTTGATCGCATCTGCTAAACTTTAGTCTGATACCGGCGTTCACAGATATTGAGATGTGTGGACGATCCTAAAACCCTAGCGCGCGCCTCACAAGTATCGAGACGATGGCATGAGGTTTTGAGCGACGATTCGGCTTGGAGGGTCTTGTGCGAGAGGAGGACTAAGAGGCCAAGGCCCGGTGGCCGGACTTTTAAGAGCCATTTCAAGAAGCACTACATGGTTGAAGCAGCATGGAGAAAAGGCGGCGACATGATGCCAAGGCCCATGATACCAGATCAGGGCGTTGTGACCAGTCTGCATTTGACGAAGAAATATATTGTGGTAGCGCTCGATACTGCAAAAATCCATGTGTACAATACCAGGGGAGTTTTGCAGAGGACGTTGTTGGGCCATGTTATGGGCGTCTGGGCTATGGTGCCATGGGGCGATATTCTGGTCAGTGGAGGGTGTGATCGAGATGTGAGAGTGTGGAATATGGCTACCGGGTGAGCGAAGCAATCACAGGCTGCTCAAAGTCTACAGACACTGATACAAAACTTTCCAGGGCGAGCGTTCATACATTACGCGGCCACACATCCACTGTGCGATGCCTCAAAATGTCCGACGCCAATACTGCAATTTCCGGCTCGCGAGATACTCAACTCCGAGTATGGGACATCACAACTGGGCAGTGCAAGAGCGTTCTGGCAGGCCATCAAGCCAGCGTCCGCTGTTTGGAGATCCACGGCGATTTGGTTGTATCGGGAAGCTACGACACGACCGCGAAGATATGGAGTATATCACAAGGCGTGTGCCTGCGCACGTTGCAAGGACACTTCAGCCAGATTTACGCCATCGCCTTTGACGGGAATCGGATAGCAACCGGAAGCTTAGACACTAGTGTCCGGATATGGGATCCTCACACCGGGTAAGGCGCCCCGGACCATTACAGTCATATTGTAACAATACTGACGCTATGTCTTGTTATGCAGATCTTGCCAGGCTATACTACAAGGCCACACCTCCCTCGTCGGCCAACTACAGATGCGGGACCAAACACTCGTGACTGGTGGGTCCGATGGCAGTGTCCGCGTCTGGTCGCTAAATACCATGCTTCCTATCCACCGACTAGCCGCCCACGACAACAGCGTCACCTCCCTGCAGTTCGACGAGACCAGAATCGTCAGCGGAGGCAGCGACGGCCGAGTCAAGATCTGGAACCTTAGAACAGGAGCGCTGATTCGGGAATTGAGTCAGCCTGCGGAAGCGGTGTGGAGAGTCGCGTTCGAGGAAGAAAAAGCCGTTATTATGGCCAGCAGAGGCGGGAAAACGATCATGGAAGTCTGGAGCTTCGCGCCGCCGCCGGGGTCGCTGATGGAGGACTCGTCGTCGGAAGAGGCGCCCTTGTTGCCGGATCAGGTCATGACGGGCTTTGGGGCCATCGGGGAGGAGAGGGCGAGGAAGAGAGTCCAGATTCAAGAGGAGAATGTGGATATGATGGATGTGGGCGGGACAGAAGGAGAATATGATGTCGACGCGGGGGTTTTGTATACGGATGATCGGACGGAGATGGGGGCTGGAATGCGGGACGCTGGTGAGCGGCAGGGGAACGAGGTTAGATCGGGGTATTTGAGGGCGCAGAAGAGTCACAGGAGTGCGTTTTGATGATTCTTGGGGATGGTGCTATGGGTGGAGGGACCGGGGGGGTTGTGAGGTGTTTTGGTCGTGTAAATTGGGGAAGGAGTACCTCTCCGGTGACGGTTGTCGCATGTCCAGTTGAGAGGGTTGACAGGTTAACCGGTCGGAACTGGCAAGGGTGCCTTTACTGTTGATAACGACAATCATAGACTCCCGCGAATGCATCGATGGCGCTTTAGCCAACAACGGGGGGGAGTTGGCTCGACATCACATCCAGCTACGGCAGGTGCCTTTGACTCAATCGGTTCGGCCAGGGACGCAGTTGCGAGCTCGGTCCGCGCAACGTTTCCCTCGCTTTCTGTTCCACGACCCCCCCCCGCCGGCTTGCACAGGCCCGGGCGTTGACGAGTCTCCTCTTTTGGAATTCGTGTGATTATGCCTTATCCGCGTGCTGTCAGAAGTGGAACTTTTCACGGACGTTTCTTGAGCTTGGACATACGCGATAGGATAGGGGGAGTTCGCAGCCTTCCCGCTGAGGTGCTGTGGTGTTCTTTCTTTCCCCCCTGCGGCCACGTCGGAGCCGGGTTGCTGGGTTGTGCGGTTTCTGTGTTGTTGACGGGGAGATGCGGTTGTGAATGCGATTGAGATGCGAATATACCACTCCATAGACGCTTGTTTTTTCCGACTAGGTTAGAGGGCAATGGAGTTTTGACATCCTGTGCAATGAGATGAGATGAGATGTGGTGAGATCCGATGCGTTGGGGTAGTGATGGGGTGTGGGCGTACGAGGGAGTAGCATAGGCTGGGAGGTTGCAGATACGGCTTGCCTGTCTTACGTTGAGGATGGTGTTGGAGGGTGACTTTGCGCTGGGTTTTCTCGTCCTTCTGAGAGCAGACCGTATCGTGGATCACGGTATCCGCGACTTCGGTGGTATGGAGGCATACAGGCATGCTTGATCGAATCCGAATGATAATCATATGATTCGAGGGTAGGTAGGGAGGCACTTACTACACCATCATGGCTGGCATTCATTACCTTATATTCGACGGGAGACAAGGGAAGGGCCTAGTTGGTAAGATACTAGGAAATCACCTCCACCCCTCTCTGCGTGGTACGGTCATTCCTTATATTTCAGCCCCATGTGAGTTGAGTTTCTGGATTATCGAGCTTTCTTCCATGCCTGCTCACAGTACGTTTGTGGGTGAGCTTCGTTCTTCAATTGTGTCTTACTCCCCGCCTTTCTTCTAGAGAGGGTTCGACGTTCCACCTGCAGATACAGATGCCGTGATCAAGGCGGTATGGAAGGAACTCTCTACCCTTCACCGCTTCTGTGTCGAGGTAGTCTAGATCTCGCCTACAGCTCCTCTAACACAACGATAAGAGAATATCTCAAGTATTCCAACCTCACGTCGGAGCAGCGTAAAGTAATCATGCCACTAAAGAGAGGTCCTCTGCCATGTTACAGCTGAAAACAAACGAGGATAGTGGAATGTCCTCTTCAGGCTCGAATGATAGCTGAATAACCGAGACGTCTGATACACGATTCCTGACCTGGAGAGGTGGTGCCCCTGTAGTAGTAATACAATACAAAAGAGAGCCTTGCCTGAGCAATACCAATAATGCCTATGTTTTTGCGCCTCCAATGCGCCTCCAATGCCCTATTACCCCCTAGCCCATGCCCTAACCCAATGCCTTGAAACCATTCCACCAATCCATCCTAACCCCCATACAGCCAGCCAGCCCACACCACCCTCATCACCAAAGATCCTGATCCCCACTCACGCGATCAAACGCCTTCTGAAAGTCCTCAACTACACATCCCAAATCAGCATATCTCGAACCCCCAAACCCCACGGAACAATCTCAACTCACCATACCCGCCCATCCCCCCACACTCACTCTTCCTGCCCGCCTCCTCAGCCTCCTCCAACCACCCCCTAATCATCCCGATCCGATTATGACTACTCGGATGCGTACTCAAAAACTGGGGCACCGTCACCCCACTCGCCTTCTCCTCCGCCTCCATCCTTTGCCACAAGCCAACCGCCTCCTTGGGATCATAGCACACGCTCGCCATCATCAGCAAACCGATATGGTCGGCCTCGCTTTCTTGTTTGCGGCTGCCGGGCCGCATGTATATGTATTCGAGCGCCGTGGAAGTGATTTGGCCGCTGACGTCGAAGAGGTAGGCGAAGGCTAGGGCGACGGGGAGGACGATGACGGATTGCGACATGCGTTCGGCGGCGTGGTGGGCGAGGGTGTGGGCGATTTCGTGGGAGAGCACGGCGGCGAGGCCGGATTCGCTGGTGCAGAGGGGGAGGATGCCTAAGGGAAGGGGTTGTTAGTATCTGCGGCGCTCGAACGTTGGGGGGGGGTGGGTTTTGGGATGGAGGGAAATTGCGGACGTACCGCTGAAGACGAAGACTTTGCCCCTGTTTACCCCGTTTTGTCAGCTCTGCTTGCTTTTCCAGGATGCGGTTGTTCGGACGAGACGAATCAGGGCAAAGGCCCGGCAAGCAGGCCGCATGGGAGAGTATATCCGAAGGCCTACCTACCCGGGTATCACAAATGCGTTCTTCTGGCTCTTATCATCGATAACATGAACCTCCCACTGCTGATCCTGCAACCCACTGGCGGGAATCAAGCGACTAAGCACCTTGTGCACAAGTCTCGAATCCGGATGCCACGCGGGAAGGATTCGCTGTCCGTATTCCTGGAGAATCTGGGCGTACATTTGCTGCGCCATGCTGACCTCGGTCTCTGGGGAAACGCAATTGAAGCGCAGACGGTTGGTCACCTGGTATTCATGTCTACGGATTAGCACGCGTCTAGTCATAGAGCTTGTCGGAGCCATTTCTGGGACACGCCCGAGTGTGCCCTTGACCGTAGGGTATGTTTCGGCATCACTCACCGGTACCCTCTCCAAGTTATATCCCACAAACCCCACCGCCCCAACCCCTAGAGCCCCAGTTCCATATCTGAATGCAGGACTTTTATACCAGAAATATTGGATCTGCTGAGCACGATTAAATCGATTGTATTGTGGGCGTTGTCGCCCACCTGGGTACTGGAAGCCGGATTGATGTCGGCGGGCGACATGTGTTGGAGACGGTGGGCATCGGAGTGGGAATGGGCGGAGCGGAAGGCGGGCAAGTACGGAGGGACGAGGGAAAAGAGGCATTGCGACGGCAAATCAAGAGGCTACCATTTTAACTGTGTAGAATGCAGAGCACGGAGGTTCTGGAGGTCGCGTTGGGAACGCCGATGCTGTTGGTGAGAGACATTGAGGGTTGTCGTTGCGTCTTGAGGTAGGGCTGATTTTTGTGACGTAGCGGAAACGGTCCCGTTTAAAAGTCAGCCAGTGGCGTGTAGGCTATCTACTACACAGACTCAGTTTATGAGAGCTGGAAGAGATCAGAACCTTGTCATGTTGCAGCTGCTCAAGAGCCAACAAGCCTTGTCAATTAACAGCTTATTCAAGCAACAATCAGATATGATGGAGGACCTTCATGTCACCGTTCAACATTCTCTGTGAAGCAATGAAACAAGTGATATGAACACTATGCAAAAGCAGGCTGAGTCATACTGAGGCGCCAGAACTTGGATAATGACACATGAGCTAACTAACCCAGGCAAAAGGCTATCGCGGCCAGTGCGAGGGTCACTCCTAAAACACTATAGAACAGCGCCCTCAGACTTATGCTCAAATATGTGACGATCTTCAGCTGAGGCCCCTCTTGATACTACAACAGCGAAAGTGATGTATGTAATTGTTGAAGTGGATTTTGTAGGCATTCATGACTTCTACCATCTCTGCATTGATCAGTCCTCAAAAATTGTGTTGATTGCTGAGTGGCTGAGGGGATCCTCAGCGGAAGACTGTCACCTACTTCGTGCACAAGCCTGCCCCTCCGCATGGTGAGAGAACCATAAGATAAAGGCCGCTAGCTGCTAGTTTCTGTCAGTCCACACGCCAGTCACAAGCTTTCGAAGACACCTGCCCTTCGCAGAGTGGTGGGCACAAGTAAACGAATGAGGAACATGACTGCACTGATAAGAGCTGTATTCGTGTCGCTGAGATTCTAATCCCCTATCTAAGTCGATGCCAATGTCTAATAATCCCACAGTATAGTCTCTTGAATCTACAGAGTAGGCACCAGCCTCCCCCCGCGCCGACCAAATATCTTTCAAAATACCTTCCTCCACGTTGTGACCAATACCCATAACTTAAGATAGACAGACATAGAACTCGTAGACAATCATAGTGCTAAGTCGCTCGAAGAGGTATCTCCAAAGTATCGCAAAGTCATGCGCGAAAAGCAAAGAGTGGTATCGAGATGCAGGACACCGTATTAGCAAACCAAATGACCCAAACAGTAACGTTATCATCAATGACTCTTAACATCTTATCCAGCATCGACAAAATCTCCATCGTCCCGTCAGCTATGAATCGTCACGGCGAAGTATTGTAACATTAGATATGCTCAAGCCTCCTCCGGTAAGGGTTCTTCACCCGTCTCCCGCCATTCACGGGACTGTCTTGTAAGTCGTTTGATGCCAGACACTCTGCTCGCCCACAGCGATTCCGCGGCTGTGCGGAACGTGTAACCTCGTTGTGAGGAGATTACTCCAATCGCCTGAAGGACCGCCTTCCTTGAGTCGCGACCGAACACTGCAGGGTGGTTGATCCACTCCAGAGATGACTCCAGTTCGGCGTCCAGTGCGGCCATGGTCGTAACATCAATTCCCGCCGCAGGACTGAGGCCCGAATCGAATTGTGGCGATGGTTGACGTTCTGGGGTGCCGTTAGTCGGCGACGTGCTTCCAGCTCCGTTCACGGCGTTGTCGATACTTGGGGCCTTATCAGCCCGCTGCGGAATGGGTGGGAGGCCGCCTTTACCGAGTCCTTTCAAGATACTTCGGGTCTCGCTTAGCAGATGGTGCGCGCGATCATGCTGGCCTCGCGAGACAAGGGTCAATGCTCGCGTGAGCATGTCGGAAGTCAGTAATTCCATGCGGCGCTGCACGATACTGGGATGCGGGGGGATTGGAGGGGTTATGGGTCGTCCAGACTGCTTCGATTTGCTCGACGCCGGGAGCATGGTGATGGCCAGGAGTGAGGGCCGGGATGGATGCATCAAACTGCCATCGCGCAGTATGTCGCCATAAGTGAGATCGGCCTGGATTAGCGGGACTTCTTCAACGCTGAGGGTCCTCTGCTCATCCTGGTCGAGCGGACCGCTAAGGGCCTCCAGACCAGATACAATCGTCTCCCACGGATCCTGGGGTAATTGCTCCTGCGACGAGTTGTCCGGCGCAATCGCTAGCTGCACCAGGATATCTAAGAAAACGACATTAGGTACCTGTGCGCTTTATGACCCTCCTGACCAACTCACCTCTTTTGTCGCCGAACCTCAGGTCCCCTAGCGCAGCCTCGGCGTCTTTCCCAGTGGCGCGCTTTGTGATCTGCAAGGCGCCCGAGATTTTGACGAATTTGGCTGGAGAGCCTTCAGGCAGACGTAGCTTCAGCTTGACATTCTGATGCGACGTCGTTTGCATGGAGCCCAAACATCCTGCAACGCACTCGCGAAGCATCATCCAATCTTTGACGTATGTGTAAGACGCCTTAGTCCGAGTCGATAATTCGATCATCGTGTCGGGTTTGTGCGTCAATCCGAGACCGAATGAGTGGATTCCGACCCTGCGGATCAAAAGAACAGGTGTCAGCAAGCGCATACAAAATGCCGACGGTCCGCAAGTGCAGATAACCGCGCAAATGATGGGAAGAGATTAACGAACTTGGCCGCTTCAGCTCGTGACACCACAAAATCCACGCTTTCCGTGTCAGACGTCGACGAGTCGCTTATCAAAAGTATTGTTGCAATGGGATTGTTCGATTTGCGCTGCATGAGCAAGTCCATGGCGACATTCGCACCCTCCACAACGTCGGCTCGGAGACTTTTCTGCCCAACAGGACGAATGGAATTGAGGATCTTGTTCCAGCCACCCCATGCTTTCGTTGTCATTCCCACGAGCGGCACCCCACCTCCACTAGACCCAAACGTGACCAAACCCATTCTGTCTCGCTCGCCAAGGTTTTGCACGAGGAATTTGAGTGCGTCGCGCAGGAGGGTGATCTTGAGACCTTGCATCGAGGACGAAACGGGGATCACGACGACGAGATCGAGTGGTACGTGGACGGACGCCGACAGACGGGATACTTGCATGCCTCTAGCCGAAGCGGTGTATTCAGTAGGTGCAGTGTAATTCGATTTGTTGGCGCCATACGATGAATCCACCGACGACAACCGTTTCGTCTTTTGCGTCCTGTAATCTTCCTCATCTGTGCCTGAATTGTCCAGGTCGTACTCGGTAGTCCGCATGGAGGGCTCTGGAATGTTCAAATCAAGTAACGCGCGTTTCCAATGCTCGAGCTGGTTGCGGCTGTGAAACTGCAGGTGGAAGTGTGGCAATTCTTGAACCGAAAGGCTCAACGTGAGGACCGGGTCATCTGTGCATGAGCGGAATCAGCGGTGAGCAGCACAGTAAATAACAGGACCGGACCATACCAGAATTCGACTCAACCTGCTTCAGATGCTTCTTGATTAAAATAGATCCCTTAAGCGTGCACCTCGTAAGCTTGCGCTTCGAATTTCCGTCTGCATACTGTGGAGGGGCCCCTCTCTTCTCTTTGACGCATATCAACATTTCGGCGAAGAGAAAGCACTCGAGTTCTTGCCATGATCGGCGATCCTTGCCAACGCGTATTGTAGCGTAGAGACGTAGCTTGCCGAATCTGCGGTCGGTTAGTGACTGATTTAATCAAGCTTATTGGAAATCCCATGCCTCTGGAAGTCCAATCCATGCCAGTTGTCCACGCGTACTCTTAAATCTTCTGTGACCGCCTCAAGAAGGTCTTGGGATTCGGATGGCCAATCAGCATGTCTGCTGCCCGTTGTTGATCTTGGACGTGAATCTCCGCCATCTTGGTGTACGGAAGATGGTGGTGGGGCGCTCCGTAAGTCCTCGGGATCAGGACTCCATTTGCCTTCGGGGACTTCGATAGTTATCAGGCAAGTCAAACTTTGCTGCTGCCGTGATCGGCTGAGAGTTGGGAATTCACTCCTAACGGTAACTGTGGGTGCCGGGATAGGATTTCTCGTCATGTCCGTCCGTGGACTGGGCAGGTCTGTCTCCATAGACTGCACATCGTAGTCATGCCGTCTTCCGCCGTTGGTGTTGTGCGTGTCCCGATACTCGCCTGAAGAAGCCACACCGGTGTCCCCACTTTCGTTCCGTGTATGGTTCTGCCTCGAGACACTCCCGTATCTTTCTACGCGTTCGCGCTGACCCTCTCGACTATCCCGATGTTGCTGCTGGCGATGATTGGACTCTGTAGTACTCTTTGGGCGGCCCGGAGAAGTTTCATGATCATACGGGGTCGGCGTGGGTTGTGCGTTGCGCTGGTGCTGTATTCGGTTGTCGTTGTTCAAAGACACCGAGCGAACGATGCTGCTGAGCTTCTCTGGAAAAGAACATTAGGGCTCGGTCTAGCAAGGCAAATGAAATAGTCTTACCCAAGTCCAGTACATTCCCCCCCCTACTTGTATCTAAACCTAGGGGCGCGTTGCAAGTCGGACAGTATTGAGAGTCAATCTCCTTGATGTATTCATAAAAGCAGGCCTCGTGCGATACGTGACCACATGAGAATTGTAGGATTCGTTCGCCGCGAAGAGTATGTTCCAAAGGTTCCTCACAAACGGCACATTCACTCCCAATAAATGTCCTCTCTCGTCGTGTTCGTGCGCGTTCCTGTTCCAGCATGCCCGCCATGGGTCGTCCTGACCGCCAGTTGAAAGAAGTCTGAACACCGTCGCTGTACACCGGGTTGGGCGGCGGCTGCTTGACGCTACGTTGAGGACGAAGAAGGCCCAGGGAAGTCAAAGTCTTCGATCGATTCACTCCAGGCCGGTCGGGTGCAGTCTTGGTGGAGGTGGTCGATTGAAGACGGTTGTAGGAGGGCCGGGCGCTATTCGTCGGTCGCGGAGCAGAAAGGTGCGAAGTCTGAGGTGTATAGGGCGGGCGGATAGCGGCGTGCGAAGAATTATCTGGAAAGCAGCGAGAAGGCTGTCAGCTGGGTTGTGTCAATGCTGACTGTATTGCGCTGCGCTCGCCACGCTAAGTCCGAAAGGCGACGGATTGGAGTGTCTCGGAGGAGGGGTTGGCTTGCAACTCAGGTGGAAGATATCATAGGGTAGAAGCAATTAGAGTATTCTGCACGGAAGTACTCCAACACGGCTGTACTCGCACTCGCACTCGCACTCTCGTATCATCTCGTTCTCGTAGGACTTACTGCGCTCATTCACCGGCCTTTCACTTGCTGTCCTCGGCACAAACCCAAGCTCGTCCAATCTCACCGCCTTCCCGAACTGGGTTTTGCTGCTTCCTCGGCGTGGAACTTCGGGGCGCTGGTGTTGGTACGATGTGCTTGCTTGATTCATAGACGACATGGGATATAAGGAGACTGTATTATTCAATATTAATATTCGACGGTACCTTAGTACGGACTCGTGAGCACTTGCAGCTGTGACAGCTGCAATCTCAAACTAACGGGAGTGTAATGTTACTCCCCGGCCTGGTCGTGCTTGGGTCTGCATTTGTCTCAATTCATAAGTGGGACTACATCTGCTTTTGTCTTCCGTCCTAGCAGCAGGCTTGACAACGGAAGCATTGCATTTACATAACGCTACCGCAACGACAGGCATCCAGAGGACTGCCCTGGGGCGCGGTGGCTTGCCCAGGATCGAAATGCTTGGCCGCGCGCACACAGTTGCTTTGCTTCAGGTTCGCGGCGAGGCTTCAGAGAGGGGGTCATGGTCCCGAAGAGACTAATCGACCCAAGGGCTACTCGTAAGGGATTAAGGGAGTGTGGCCGGGGATCGGCCAGGAGCCACGAGGAGTCAAAGGCAAATTGTTGGTGTGTGGGTAAGACGGCTAGGTACTTCTCTTCCCTTTAGCTGAGAATGAGTTAGTATGACAGGGAAATGGGTCCAAGGCGCGAAAGGTAAAAGCGACCCTTTGTTCCCAGCAAATGGGATGAGAGACACGTCTCGAAGGGGACCACAAATACCATGGTGCACCACGGGCCCGCGAGGCCAGAGGTCGAACTCAGTTCGAAGCAGCTAAACAATAGGTCCTGCGTAGGAAGACATAGCGGCCTACTGAGATGCCCTCCTTGAGCACAAGCAGCAACCGAACAAGAAAGGGTCGGTCCTTTTCTACTGTCGCGGCGAATCGACTTAATCAATGAACTGGCGAAAGCCCGAGATGGCCTTGTTCCACCAACTACAGTAGGGTGGTACTCTAGATACTGCACCGAGGGAGTCACACGGGTTACGCTAGGGGCATGGAAACAGAAGGCTTGGAAGTTAGAGGCCCTTCCACCAACGGTTTGGCAGAGTGGTAGCACGCGTTAGAACGATCCTAAGAGTAGCTATCACCAAGGTTCGGCGTTGTCAAGAATAATTGCATGGCTATAATGTAAGGGCACTTCTCCGGATCTGAAACGGGCATCGAAACGGGCATCCGGATCATTTTTCCAACCTTGCGGTCATCCTCTTGCATCATTTCTTCCTCTGCCGTGCCGGCAGGCGGCAGCGACCTTCCATACTCCCTGCAAGCGCGCTGCAGCAACGGGGACCTAAGGTTACAATGCTGCCCATCAGTGGTAAGGTAGAGGCTGCAAGGATTCCTGCAGTGCTGTCGACCTGGGCGTAGAAATTCGCGAGTGTGATCCTTTGGGTTACGAGGTTGATCGGGATCCCAATCCTCCGCTCTGTTCGGTTCGGGTCGTACGAAGGAGCGATGCCACTAATATTTCCACAGAGTTGATGAATTTGAAGAGTTTGGGGTCGTTCTGCAGCTGTTCCAACACCTGACCTTACCGCTGAAATATGAATTTCACACAAATTAAACTCGCGGGAGGCTACCTTGATGGCTGATGCAACGTCTTCGACGTGTGACCAAGTATAGGAGAGGCAAAGAAAGTGGTGAACTTGCTGTGCCATCTGTGTCACGACGTCATCGTATTGCTTCTCAATCGACTTAGCAATGGCCTGTCCGATCAAGTGAGGATGTGATACTGCAGCCCTACCAGTGTACCACGCTGGACTTCGGACTCCGTGTTGCGGCGTCAAACTGTCGTCCACACAGAAGCCTGACACATCAGCTACAGTATTGTTTGCTGCATGCGCCCGGAAGCATACGGATCATGCTTTGCATATTGGAAGGCTATATTATTGAGTGCAGCAGGATGGCAGCAGGACAGCTGAAGTATCATTATTGGCGATGCTCAAGACCGGAGTCCGGAATACAGTAAGCTTCGGTGTCTCAAAGTGATTAACTGGCGACAATGTCACAGTCAAGGCTGCATGAAACGGCGCTGCACAATGCGCAGCATGCAGATGCCAAAAACGCAAGATGTCTGCGAGACGTAAAGCTGTGGCGTAAGGTAGTACAAGGAGCAGCATGACACCATCACCACCCCGATTGTCGATATAAGCAATATTGCAACATACGAGTCCACGCCGTATAAAATTATCAAAGTTCGCATGTTTATACTGATACGTCATCAACGATACCCAAAGCAGCATTCGCAGTGACATTCCCTCAAGGACTTTGAAATCTTCTTCGAAGACGATTGGACGAAAGGCTGCGAGCAATCACCGCGAGTCAGGGAACTACTCTGCGCCTTGGGCCAGCAATATTGCGCCTCACCATCGACTATCCATCAAGCTTGAAAGTCCCAGGAAATCTTAACAGTGGAAAGAGAGTTCCCACGATGTCCAAGAGCGCAGATGTCGAAAGCAGAAGATGTTATTATCGAGTGAGGTTCCGTTAAAAGTCCTTGCTTAAAACTGTAACCAAAACTTCATGCCATGTGCGTAAGGGAGGTTTGAGTCTCCTCTAGGCTTCGGTTTGCAGGAATTGTTTATCCAACGCGTCATCTTGATTTGCAGAGCTCGCTAGGCATTCAATAGATCTGCGCCACCACATCATTATCCAAGCCTGAGGAGCCTCCAGATCTCCAAACTTCGGTTCAAGCCGACGGGTTATTATTGCGGTTTACGACCACTGATCTTCAAGCCACATGGACTAGCAACAAAAATCCCTCATTCTGTCTGCCGTCTATCCCAGAAAAGGCTTTCTCCATGATATCAGGGACGGCATGTTTGTGGATTCTGTCAAATCACAGGGTGATCCAACCGATCATATCATCAGTCAAGCATTAGGATCATTTTCACTACTCCAACAGCAGGCAACTATCCCGAGTCCACGAAAATCAAATGAGAATAGCACAATAAGCAAGAGGTGGGTTGCATTTGCAAAGACGCCTGAATAAGTGCCGTCTTCCTTAGGACCAGTGATCGTCTACGCCCTTTGCTAGTCAGGGCAGCAGTCTCGCGTGGCTTCCACGCTGACGATCTTTTTGACACCTTACGATCAAAATTCCCGAAGAATCCCCAGAGCTGCGATTCTAAGCTCCCGCTCCCAAGGACAAAGCCTTTTCGGAGCGAGCGGGCGACGATCTTGTTGTTCATCTGTTCATGACAGACTTTCCACTATCTTACTGCTTTCGCGTTGTGATATACATCGTATGGCCTTTTTCCAGGTCAAGCTCATATCCGCTCTTACTGCCGCGGACGCCGTCGAGGCCATCTCTACGGACTGTACCTGTCAATGTTGGCTTAACATCATGTCTTCTTACGCTGCCTGGTGGCGGTATGCCTCACCGAGGGCTCAGAACCGCTCTCTCACTCGCTCATATATGATTTGCTCAGATAAGATTGACGCAAGCTTTCCGATTCACATGGTTGAAAGGCTTGAATGGCTCCTAAAGCCGTATACGTTTTCGACTAACCCCTCCAAACCGAACTCCAATTGGAATCATGTTGGCACTCTTCTTGAAGCACGGTCTGACTTGTTCGACCTCGGAGCTGATTAGCCCCCAACAAAGCGACCGGCGACACAACCTTTAGGGTGTCCAAGGTGTGTTCAAATTCGGCCGATCCCACTATCAAATAAGTATGCACGACGTTTCTAGCAGTAAAAAGCTCAAATCCCCGTCTTCATAGGCTCCAACCGCTACATCAACTGTCCCGCTAGTGGTCCCCCATCCCGCGATCTTGTCACTAAGAATGGTGGATCTTTGCCATGCTGTGCCCAAGGTAATTGTTGAGGATTTGAGACTCGTGACTTAAGGCGGAGTACTAGTGAGCCGGAGGATTGGCGCAAAACTAAGGCTGAGGTCGGGGGAAGGGAGTGTAGTCCCTGAGACCTGGTAGGTGGGTGTGATACTCTGATTGTTCGTCATAAACCTTCTCGTATCCATCCGCAGGCTTCCATAGTGTTCCTGCAGATAGGTCTAAGGTATGTTTAACGCCATGGGGAAAACAGAATGTAGAGTATCGGGCGTAGGGCTGCTCTATGAAGCGATGTGTTGCTTTACGGAGTCATCCAGCCACATGTACCTGCAGGAAGCAGCAGCAGTACCTTAGCAACACAAAACCTACAATCCCAAAACTGGCTGACTAAAACATTTGGACTGACTGCGTTGCCAAGGCGCAGCGACTATCCTAAACGGCCATTCTGCTTCTGTCTCAATGTGGGAGTGCTTACTGCATAATCGAAGCTCATGAAATAATCAATCTGGTACCTTGCGAGGATTCACGGCAGTCAGATCGAATGCAAGGAACGCACACCGTGGGCTACCAACAGGTAACCCCTGACAAGAGGCAGCGCCTTAGTAACGGCTGCAGCATTCGAAAACACTCCAGCTCCCGAGCTGATTCTTCCTCCTGTAGGTCGTAGTCCAGATTCCTGAACGAGGGTCCTCGCCTTGCTCCAAGGCTGGGCACAGAAGCCATGAGTTCCATAGCGCTACCACGACCGTGTCTTCGGTCCTGGCAATTATAAATGCCGGCACGCCGTTGAATGTGGGAGTCCCCCTCCGCCTGAGGGCAACGAGGGAGTATCCCTGGGGGAGAACTTGGAGCCTTGGAAAGTGGGAGGGGAGTGGGTCGGAGGGTGGCTACTCCTTTCCTGGAGTCTAGGACAAAGTCCCAACAAACGTCAAACAAGGGGCCTTGTATGAAGCCAGGAGTCAAACAATCCAGCCCGTATTCCTTCACAATAATGCACGCAAGGAGCCGTTCAGACTCCATTTGCTGCACTTAGTGAAGCCAACTGATCACCTCAGCCCTTAATGCAGGTATCTAAACATCTAAGCGCGCCATCAGCAACGCTATTGTTGTGGCTTTCCTCCAAGTCCCAGCAACGAGAATTCCAGAGGGTCCAATCCCCTCCCGCGAATTAAGCTTCTCCGCCCCCCGTTCGGGCTAGGAGAAATTCGCCGTCGCAAGGGGAATTATTCCTCCAAACTCCGCCACGGTGCGCAGTTGCAGGGACCAGGCTCTCTCATGTACTATCACCGTAAGCCTATCAGTGTACCTATAGGCGTACCTTACGCGGGATTCCTCAATTTCGCTGCGGGGTCCTCGAGTCTGGGCGAGGAACTCGTGCTCATGCTCGTGCTCATGCTCGTGCTCACGCTCGTGCTCATGCTTGTGCGTGCTTGCGTTCAGTCCTCCCCACCTGACGAACTCCCCGCCGTGGGAAAAATTCTCATTGGGGCGGTTTTGCGTGCCTGATTTAAAATGCGGGTGCGGAGATAGATTGAAGGTAAGGTAATCAGGGCGCGTGATAAGGTAAAGCACAGGGACTGCACGAGCATCGAGGATTCAAGGTACGATCTTGCGTGCGCTCGTGCGCTCGAGGGTGCTTCTACGATGCATGCCGTTGAGTTGCGGGGATGATATAGGTACGGTGTGCATTTCCACGGGTGGGAGAAGTGCCTGCAGGAGGGGAATTATGTAATTGTTTGGAAGGTCCCGGGGGGCGCGTTCAAAGCGTGGGAACTTGGGAAAACCAAATTATGTGATATGATTGGACGTCCAATTCGAAGGCCAAACGCAAGAACGGTATTGCTATGAAATGATGCAGTTCAGTACAAAAAGTGTGGCCATTAGTGGTTTATTCTGGCCAAGTGGTGTAGGAAGACACGCTGCTATGCTTCTGGTGTGTAGATACCTTACTGTAAAGCCTAGTCATCCGCATGCCTTGAGAAGCGCCGTGCAAGCACGAGGACAGGGCTACATCTAAGCGTTTCAGCATACCGGGCATACCGGGCATAGACGGAGTCATCTGGCTTCTACTTGTGATGCATCGAAGACTTAACTGTGCAGATTCGCCGAGTCCAGGTCTATGATTAGCCAGCGCCTCCGTGGCCGGGCCCCGGGTCGGAACTTTTGAGTGGTCACACGACATGCTGTTCCATTGTGTCCCTGCGGTACCTCTCGGTGCTTGATAAATCAACGAATCGGTATTTAGCCGTCATGGTGAGGTCCTCCTCACGTGGCAGGGCAAACCCCCTTCCATCGGCAACGTAAGGCTGTTCTGACTAAGCCTTGGATTGCCCACGCCGCATCCGCCCATCTTCTCGTCAAGCACCTCCTCGAAATCGAACTCCCAGACGAGACTGGTGATTACGTAGACAGCCAGTAACTCTGCCATCTTCTTTCCAAGGCACGAGCGAGGTCCACCATTAAACACGGGAAACTCGAATGCGGTCTTTGATTTCAGGGTGGGTTTGGTTGGATCAGAGCCGTCCTCGAACCATCTCTCCGGTCGAAACGCTTCAGGGTCGTCTCCCCATATGTACTTTGAGCGGTTCATGGACCACGGTACCCACATCACCACCGCACCAGTTGGTAGAGTGGTTCCATCAGGGAAGGTCGTTGGTGCAGTGCACTCCTTGAGCTCAACAGGAACAGGTGGATATAAGCGTAAACTCTCGCTGAAAACTGCCATGGTGTATGGAAGGAAAGAGGGTTGTACGGTGTCGAAGGATAGGGGAAGAGGCTGATCAGCAGTGGGGAATGACGCTTGCAGCTCTTCTCTTATCCTAGTAACGGCTTGTGGGTGGCGCATCAGGAGGTATAAGGTCCAAGTTAGAGACTGTGCTGTGGTGTCTCGACCTGTCCAATGTGAGCGAGCGTGACCGATAACTTATGGACGAAAATTGCTCACCAGCGGATAGATAGTTCATCGCAGCGTCAGCGACAACCTCGTGGTCTTCAATGTTGTCTAGTAACGAATTGATTAGGTTGGTTCGTAGCGAATCAAAACCGGTGATTCTGGAGTCTTTTCCGTCAATCTGCTCACGCTTCTTCTTCTGCACAGCAGCAGAAACGATGGCATTACCAAAGCTCTTGACTTCAAATACTGCCTTGCGCAGAGGGGCTCCAAGCAAGAGCTCCTTCAGCTTCCAAAACGGATTCTGAAAACGCTCTCCGATTGCTCCGGATGCGAAATCAAAGGCTTTCGAGAAGGGAAGAGAGCCATGCATGTCCATCTGTGATTCGCACACATTTTTTAGGACAAGAGCTTTTGACTAGTCAACGAAGGATGAAACATTGGAAAAAACTTACCTCGTATGCCATCTTACCCATGAGACGCGTCGTGAGCTCATGAAAGACGTTCTGAAGATCCACAAGGGCACCCTGCTTAGCATTTTCATGCAAAGCCTGCTTTGTATCTTCTAAGAAAGGTGGTAGTATTTCATCGATGAATGCCTTCAGATTGGCACTGCTGAAGAATCGAAGTCCAGCCTTTCGTTGGATCCGCCATAGTTCACCATCGGCATTTATTATACCATTACCTACACAAGTATGCTACGTTAGAGTCTCCAGATCACGAAGTACCCGCGCTTCAGGAGTGGGTTTAGCCCTAGCTACAGCTTGGCAGCTTACCTACCGAATAGGTCCCACGATCTCTGTCGAAAGAACGCTCCTTTGATGAACAAATCATTGTTCTTCAGGACATGCTCCACATTCTGTGGATCATTGATCACAATTGCGGGAGGAAGTGAGGGGACCGATATCTCGAAGGTTTCGAATCCCACCTTATCCTGGCATTCCGTAAACCAGTCTAAAAGCTCGTGCCGTGGCTGAAGAAACCAGATGCCATTGCCCGCAAAAGGCAGTGTGCCAGGGGGTCGCCTGAGAACATGGTCAGCAATATAAACTTGATCGATGGAGAATTGATCGCAAAAGTCCCTTACGGTAACCGTTTCCCATGGCGTCTTATATCAGATCTTTGGCCTTGGAGGAACCACAGAGCGGCAGCGACCATGCAACATATTATGATCGTGAGCATCAGTGCTGCGGGACGATGGCGAGGTCGTTACACATGCGCTCGGTGTTATCTAACCCCAGTGATCCACACTGCGAAAGGCGACTCGCGGTCAAAGGAGATGCACACTGCGCAGGACCCCAGCCAAAACCTGATGCTGTTGATTGCTGGCGATAAGGATCACCAGTCGGAATTGTGGATAGCTCTATCTTGTGGGATTGAGGCGTTGCAAGGGAGCTTCAAAGAAATTCAGGGACTCCATTCATACTCCCGCTTCGTGAGTGGTCAATTGCGAAAACAAGCACAAGAACAAACGTAATCAAGTCACCTCAACACCTATGAAATATCCTGATCGACGCGACTAGGCTCGGACCTGCAGGGACTGCTAACCTCGTACAACACAGCCCCCGACACCTCGAGGCTTTAGGGTATCCTTGGATCGGGAAGGTACCGTCCTACCTGTCACTTGGTCGTCAGAGAAGTAGTCCTGCCGACTCAAAAGGCGACAACGCGCAAACTTTGGGTGCGAGGTCCCAGGCGTCTTGAACAATGCGCTGATTACATAACCCAAACCATGACGTCTCTATCGCATTTTGTTGATCGTCTTGGGCGGCGACTTTCCCAACAGTCTTTCCCAAGCAGTCACTCATGCAATTGCGCTCGTTATGTCGCCGTCAGCAGTGCACAATAGCACCGCAAACAATCGTTTCGAAGATGATTTGAGTCTTTCAATCGTTGGGCTTGGTGTTGAGTATCCTCCATTTTCTCTCGGCCCCGAAGCTCTGGAAACCATTGCAGCGCGGTACTACCCTGACTCAACCGCGTGAGTCTTCATTTCGCCAACCTTGTTGAAACTTACCTGCTTAGCTGGCTTCTATCTCATTCTGGAACTGCTCGTCCTAACAATGTTATGCTTACCAGGCTTAAGAAGGTGCTCTCGATCAATCGTTTCACTGGGATCGAAACCCGTGCTGCTATAGGCACTGTCGACCATCCACTCGCTAATCAGCCACACCCTCCTACAATCACTCAACTCGATGACTTCTTCCGCAAAGAGGGCGTACGACTGTCTGTCAATGCGTGCAGAAAGGCAATCAAAGAATGGGGCGGAAGTGTCGATGAGATCACTCACGTGGTCTCCACTACATGTACAAACTCGGCCAATCCTGGCTTCGACCACTACGTTATCAAGGAGCTAGGCATAAAAAGCAGCGTTGAGAAAATATTGCTACATGGGGTCGGCTGCTCAGGCGGATTGGCAGCGATTCGAACTGCTGCAAACCTCGCATTGGGGTCATCATATCGTCAGAAACCTGCCAGAGTGTTGGTACTGGCGTGTGAAATATCGAGCCTGCTGGTACGATCCGAGTTAGAATCGATCGACAAGGACCAGACGGTCAGGATAGGGGTCTGTCTCTTCAGCGACTGCGCTTCTTCGGTTGTCCTAAGTAACGGCATTGGTGATCACGTGGGCTCGGAGCCGATATACGAACTCCTAGGGTGGAAGCACGAAGTACTAGAGGACACTGAGAAAGACCTTGGGTTTGACATCGATCCGCTAGGTGGGTGGATTACGCCTCAAATGGCATATCTCGCACCTGAAAGCGTGATTGCCTCCAGATCTGCGGCAAATTAGCTAATATATTCCTAGGCTGGAAGGTAGTGTTGTCACCACGTGTCCCATCTCTAGCTGCTGCCGCAGTCTCGCCCGCTTTCCAAGACCTGATGAAGTCACTGCCCGAGCTTCACAAAGGCGGCAAAGCACCAGCAGCCTCGGACTTTGACTGGGCTCTACATCCTGGCGGTTCTACGATAATTACGGGAGTGGAGCAGGCGATGAACCTGACATCTGAGCACATGAGAGCGAGCTATGAGATCTACATTAATTACGGCAATAGCTCTAGTGCAACTGTTATCAGTGTCATGGACAAACTGAGGAGAATGGGCGAAGGCCGGGAAAACGTGGTTGCATGCGCATTCGGACCTGGCATCGTGTTGGAAATGATGGTGCTACGGAGACCAACTGCTTTGCATGATCTCCCAACAGAGGCATTGGATTAAGCTTCACCCCGCAGGACAATAATTGGAGTGAGCGCTCGATTTCAATGTCCGATTATTGACTTATGAAGAAGCCTTGAGGAGTAGGAGGATCATTGATGGCATGCCGGGCAGCGATTAGACTACAGCCGCAGCTTGCGTCAGTTTCTTATTGACTTTTTGGATAACATCCACGGCTCCAGGTCTGCATTTGGGATTTTCAGCGATCAGACCACCTCAAGCACACGTTCAATGGGACAAAGCTAGCCAATAGATGAGGATATACACATTCGATACTCTCTCACTATGATACAGCTTCTTCACTATGACCCACCTCCTTCACTATGATACACCTTCTGCAACATCAACAACACCGCCTCCTCTGACAATCACTCCCTAACCCCGATAAACCACGTCATCTCCCCCGTCGGCCAAGTATGCAACTCCCTGCCACTCCGAAACCTCCACCCCTCCCTCTCCTCCACCCCCTCCATCAGCGCCGCCAACTCCCTCGGATCCCTCGTCCTCAAACTACTAACATACCCATCAAACACCAACACGAACGGAATAACTGGCACCAGATACGTAAAAAACAAATGCCCCGGACTTCTCCAGTAGTAAAACGGCGTGATCAGTAACAGCAACGGCCACATCATCGACACCGTAAACAAACTCGACACCGTCCGTCCCTGCAGTTCGAAGATCCCGAACCCGTCACTCGTCTGCAACGTGTTTTTCAATATCCGCCGCGCCAGTTCGTCGTCGAAATGGTGGAACGCGAGGTTGAAGAGCCGGAACACTTTTTTCCCTTCTCCTTGGCCTAGGTCCCGCGGCGCGTCCCCGGCGTCGACGGAGCGCGCGATGTAGCGAAGGTTCTCGCTCTTCGCGGCCGCTGCCTCCCATGCCTCTAGGTGCGGGTGGATGTCCGTGAGCACGAAATCCACCCCTTGCTCACCCCGTGCTTTTGCGTAGCCGTTTGCGCTGCCGTTCGCTTGGGCGGGGGAAGCGCGGAGCCGGGCGTTGAGGTCGCGCTCGATGTAAGGGGTGGGGCCACCGGCGCCGGCGGCAAAGTCGACGTAGGTGTAGGATGTTAGTGCGGGGCCAAGGATGCGGTGGAGGGTTTTAGCGACGAGGGAGGCGGGGGAGGTGGGTTGGATGGGGGGGATGGTGAGGGTCCAGAGGAGGGTTAGGCATGATTGCACTTTGCTGCGAAGGTAGGGAGGGAACCTGGCGGGGGGGTTAGAGGGGAGTGGGAAGGTGGATAAGGGGAGGGAGGTTGGACGGACCATGACTGGTCGTTTATTTCGTAGAAGTGGATTCGGGGGGTTAGGAGAACCATTGGGTTGGTAGAGGGTGGGGGGGAGGGCGGGTAGGAAGGTGGCGGACTACATTTTTATTGTTGGAGAGGACGTGGAGAGGAGGGAGGTTGTGGCGCTTGTGTATTGCGCTAGTCGCGAAGTAAGAACGATTTTCTCTTGGCCTCGAGTTCTTATTCCCATCTCATGATTCCTATGTCCATGATCGCCGATATCAAAGCATATATCACGAAATGGTCAATTCAACCAAAGTAGCCTTTCTGCTCCACATCCTCGTCGAAGTCCCGGCCTCTCTGAACTTCTTCTTCAACCCGTCCGCCACACTTTCCACCCCGCAACCCCACGCGCATGCGGTAATCAGGCAGTATGCTGTCCTGCTGATGGTCACCAACATCATCGCTCTCATCTTGTGTCTAAGACCGCCAGATCTGCTTTCATGTCGAGTTGCTGGTGCATTGTCTCTTTACCATGTCGGGCCCCTTGTCAGAGCTGTCACCAGGCAATCCTGTTCGGAACAGGGGCCGGGGGGAAACAGGCTTGGAGGGCCATTGGTGCATGCCATTGTGCATTTGGTCTGCTTCTGGGGCCTAGCCCTCGAGTTTGCTGCCTGTCGCTAGGCTCCTGGTTTAGAGGCTGTAGCGTAATTGTGTTTGCTTCCTGCATATTATTCTAGGATGGAGGACAGATCAAGTGCTGGAAGGGTCATCACAAGTACATCTGTTCTTCGCCGAGAATAATCGAATATCGCCTTAGATATACGATGAAGACAATTCCACATAGAACAACGAGCAAGGACTGTGAGTAAAGATATGGAGTTTGTTGTATGTCTTATACGAACGGTAAATTTGGGAGCATAGAACGAGCCGCGTGTGATATTATCGGACGGAGGTCTGTCTAGTCAGAGGGAAGAGTCGGAGGAGTTTCCTCACTCCCTTCGGTTTCCGAAAAAGTACAGGACAGCCTCAAAATCCACTAAGCACGTTAGCGCAAGTCTCCCAACGTTCAACATCGCAACTTGCGCCCTGAGCTTGACTTTGAACGGACAGCTTCCCTCGAGAGCGACACCAACAATCATGTTCAGCAGGGCTTTGAGGACGAGTCGAGCAGCGCCGCTGAGGCAGCGTGCTTTCGTGCCTCGATCGAAACGTGCAGTGACTACCGACGCTGCTTCATCGCACGCGGAGAAGGAGGATGTGCCAGAGGTACAATTAATTAACTTTGCTTCGATCATACAATATACGCCGCCCGCATGCGCTGATGCAATTGCATTCATTAGGAAGATGATAAGCCCTTCCAAGTACAGCTCTCCCAAGAGAGCTTCGAAACCTATGAACTCGACCCTCCTCCATACACCCTCAACACTACGAAGAAGGAGCTCAAGCGGATGTACTACGACATGGTGTCAATAAGGTAGCTTCGATACCAAATAGATCTAGGGGATCAATCGCTGATTCTTCGTACAGACGGATGGAAATGGCCGCCGACAGGTTGTACAAGGAAAAGAAGATAAGAGGCTTCTGCCATCTTTCCACCGGCCAAGAAGCAGTCGCAGCCGGAATTGAGCACGCCATCACAAAGGAGGACCAAGTCATCACTGCCTACCGATGTCACGGTTTTGCTCTAATGCGCGGCGGTACCGTAAAATCAATCATTGGCGAGCTGTTAGGACGAAGGGAAGGAATTGCCTACGGAAAGGGTGGCTCGATGCACATGTTTGCAAAAGGCTTCTACGGTGGCAACGGTATAGTGGGTGCTCAAGTACCTGTCGGTGCTGGTATCGCTTTCGCGAATCAGTATACTGGTTCCAAGAACACAACCATTGCTCTCTACGGTGATGGAGCTAGCAACCAAGGTCAAGTCTTCGAAGCATTCAACATGGCCAAGCTCTGGAATCTCCCTATACTATTCGGCTGCGAAAGTAAGACCTTCAATGGACATAACGTTTTCTTATTTCAAGAAATACTGACGCTCTTACAACAGACAACAAATACGGTATGGGCACAGCCGCCAACCGCGCCGCCGCTTTAACCGAGTACTACAAACGTGGACAATACATTCCCGGTCTCAAAGTCAACGGCATGGACGTCCTCGCCGTCAAAGCTGCCGTCCAATACGGCAAGAACTACACCGTCGAAGGCCACGGCCCGCTCGTCCTCGAATACGTCACTTACCGCTACGGTGGACACTCGATGTCCGACCCCGGAACCACTTACCGTACGCGCGAAGAGATCCAGCGCATGCGCAGCACCAACGACCCCATTGCCGGCCTGAAGCAGAAGTTGTTGGATTGGGAGGTGACGAGCGAGGAGGAGCTGAAGGGCATTGACAAGGAGGCCAGGGCATATGTGGATGCGGAGGTTGCGGAGGCGGAGAAGATGGCGGAGCCGGAACCAACTCCGAAGATTTTGTATGAGGATATCTATGTTAGGGGGAGTGAGCCCGAGTTCATGAGGGGGAGGGTTCCGGAGGAGAATTACTATTATTAGGTTGCCAAGGAGAAGGGCCTGTGAAGAAGCGATGGCTGAGGAGGGGATCGGGGGTCTTGCGGGCATGAAAAGGAGTAAATATCCGATATCGAGCACGGCTTCGTTGCACACTTCAAATTCGAGCATTTCCCACATCTCTTGCTTCTATTTTAAAAATGCATGGAAGTTTTAAAATGTGAAAAATCGCCGTCTATGCGAGCGTTGAGATTCGTATAAGATGTGCCGCTACTTTCAATGCGCATGCCCAACCTGCGTAATCAGCGGTAACAACATCCCCCCCACCGCCGCCAAAACCAAGCGCAGACTCTTTCCCTCCTTCTGTCGCGCCTCCCTCCCCATCCCGCCATCTATATACCCATTCCCATGCATCGCGTCCCCTTGTCCCTGTTGCCCCCCCGAATCATCCTCTTGCATCGTATGCATCGCCACATACCTACCAACCCCCCTTGCGTCAGCAAACCTATACGACCACCGAAGAGAAACCACACTCACAAAAACGTCCCCCCGCTAAACAACAACACCACCCCCGTCCACCACCTCATCCCCTCCTCACTTCCCCCTTCAACCCCTCCCCCTAATATCCTAACCAGCATCCACGTCCCCACCGCCCCCGCCGGCGCCGCAAGACTAAACACCACCAACTGCGCCCTCGCCCCCCTCTTCCCCAACCCCTGCCTCAACAACACGCTCGTGAGGCCGAACGCGGCGGGCGCTTTGTGGATCATGATTGCGAGGAAGATGATCAGGGAGAGGGAGGACGGGGTGGTAGAGGAGGCGCCGAGGGCGATGCCGTCGGCGAGGGCGTGGATGCAGAGGCCGAGGGTTGTGGAGAGGGAGCGCCCTTGGGGAGAAGGGGTGGGGGAGGTGGAGGGCGGGTGGGAGAGGTCGGAGAGGGAGTAGATCGTTTGCGGGGGGGAAGGGGGGGAGGAGAGCCGGGAGAGGGAGAGGGAGAGGGGGGGGAGCGTGTCGATTAGGTACATTAGGATGAAGCCGAGGATGAGGGAGAGCCCGATCCAGGCGTGGGGGGTGCGGTGGGGGAGTTCGGATGGGGGGGGAGGGGTGGGGGTGGAATCGTCGAGGATGCCGATTTCGCCGGGGGTGGTTGGCGTTTTGGGAGGGGAGGTCGGGCTGGTGGAGGTTAGGTCGATGCCGGCGGGGAGTACGGGGCCGGGGAGCGCGGAGAATGGATCGTTGGGTGGGGGGTTGCGGGATGAGAGCCAGGTTCTGGCTGGTGGCCATCGAATGTCAAGGGGTTGTGTGGAGAGGGCTCGGCGAGTGTGTTGTGTGTGGGGGGATTCGCTGGCGCTGTAGAGGGTTTCGATTCCTTCGGGAATGATCACGATGAGAGATGTGCCGACTAAGACGCCCATGCCAATTGTTGAGACCAGGCGTAGTTGCGAGTGCGAGAGGGTGAAGGAGAGGGGGAGCGAGCCGGCCAGGAAGGATCTGTGGTTGGAGTGTCAGGGTTTTAAAGCCTGGATATGGCTGGTGCTTGCTGTGGACTTACGCAATGGCCATCACCGTGCTCAAGGTGAGCAGCATGAAGAGGCCGTCCAACATCTCGTGTCCCTGGGCGTTGCGCCCTTGTTCTCCGGAAGTCTGGTGTGTCTTCTATGACGGTCAAGAGATGCTCATGGCTGTGTCCATTATTGCTGATCCATTGGCACTGTCATCGATCGTACTCGTACAGACAATGGCGGTGTCTTTTCGTGGAGACGGTGCTTCTTCTCTGATCACTCCCCCTACCGTGCCCTGAAACGGGGTTCTGGGAAGTCAGCCCTACACCTCGCGCTAGTTCGGTTTCCGCCTTTGATTGGATTCGCGCCAAGCTCTGGGCTGAACAGCGGAACGCGGTCAGAGGAAGGTACGCGATGCACCTCTCAGCATCATCGCAAGCCGACCTGCTGTCCTGATAAGCTTCCCTTCAAACAAATCACATTATGGCGGACGAAGAAGAATGTGAGATTTCATTGACTTTGTAGAACAGCTGCGCATAGGTCTGACAGCCGCACAGGGTCATCTGACGCAAATCAAGCCATAAACATCTCCTTCATACAGCCAGGCGCAGAGGGCCCAAAGGCATTGTCGACGTTTCATCCGAAATACACATTTCCCATCTTTGGCGATGAAGAGAGGATCTTCGGATACCAAGACCTTCGCATTCACCTTCGTTTTGCCGCCCATGATCTGCAACCCAACGTCGAGATCAGCTATGATAAGAAGTTCAAGGCGGTTGGGGAGACTAAGGCGATGGACATAGAAGAGACGCTGAGAGAATACTTGCCACCTTGTGAGCGTATTCTCAGAAAAGAAGACGGTCGCAAAACTGATTCCTTACTCTTACAGACGCCTTCGACAAGAGTGCCACCTTCAACGCCAAGGTCCAAGATGATACTTCAGCCAAAGACTTCAAGCCTCCCGGCGAGCTTGTCAACAAGTACACAAGCAGGGGCCGCAACTTTGAGATCTGGTGCGGCGAGTTGACGGATCCGGCCGTCCAGCGCCTCATTGAGTGCATACAGATCCTCATCCTGTTCTTCATCGATGGAGGCACTATGCTCGCGCTTGACGACCAGGAATGGTCAATCAGCCGATGGAGAGTGTTCTTTCTGTACAGCTTCCGCACCACTATTCATCGACAGCCCACTGACATCTCTGCTACAGCTACGAGAAACTCACAAATCCGCCGACGCCAACCGCCTCTCCCTATTCTATTGTCGGCTACTCGACCTCATACCGATTCCTAAGCTACACCCCTTCAGCAACCTCATCACCATCAAAAACCAAGCCCCCACCTCAAGACTTCGCCTTCCCCGCGCCACACCCGATTTCGCCTTCCTCCCTCCCCTCCCGCGACCGCATCTCACAATTCCTAATCCTCCCCCCCCACCAATCCCACTCCCACGGCACCCACCTCTACAACGCCATGTACAGCACCTTCCACTCCTCCCCCACCACCACCGAAATCACCGTCGAAGATCCCAACGAAGCCTTCGACGACCTGCGCGACTACTGCGACTACACCCGCCTCCTCGCCAACGGCACCTTCTCCAAAATAAAACTCAACACCGCCATCCCCCCCGCCCTAACCTCCAAACGAGTCGGCGTCCGCGTCCCCACCTCTTCCCTCCTCGACCTCCCCCTTCTTGAAACTCTGCGCCACAAAAACAAAATCGCGCCCCGCCAGTTCGCCCGCCTCGTCGAGCTTTACCTCCTCTCTACCATCCCGCCGCATAATCGGCAAGCGGGCACGTCAAGGCTGACGCAGCGTGCGAAGGCGTCGGATGAGGGCGATCGGGCCTATTATTACTGGCGGTTACTGATGAAACAGCGGGTGTATAAGCGGAATAAGGATCAACTGATGCAATTGGATCGGGCGGACAGAATCGACAAGGTGGAGGAGACGGTGGGGGATCTGGTGGGAGATTATGAGCGGTTGCTGAGGGGACTGGAGGCGAGGAAAACGGATAAGGGAGGCGACGGCGCTGTCAATGGGCGTGGGGAGAGGAGGGAGAGGGGGAAGAGGAAGGTTGTTGATGAGGATGAGGATGAGGACGAGGAGGAAGACCGAGATGGGGATGGGGAGGGGCGGCGGGAGGTGAAGAGGAGTAAACCTTCTAGTGTCTCATAATACCAAGGCACGGGGAGCCTGGAGTTTGGGTCTGCCTCGTGGCATATGATATTGTCTGAGTCAACCAATTCGGTTTCGAGACTTGATCAGACGGTTCCTAACATCCACGAAACTTTATTTATCCAAACTCTCACCGAAACCCAAGCACCTCGAATCCCTGCAGCACCTCATCCAGCCCTAGATCCAGATCCCCACCCCCCTCTTCTCCAGCCTCCCTCGTCAACAAAATCCTCGCCGCTTCCACGATCCGTCGTGCCTCGCCTCCATACCGCCTCCGCATCCCCGTCGGCGCTTTCACCAGTAGTTCCACACTCAACTGCCACACCGCGATCCTCAATTCCTTTAGTCCCCCTTTCCCCAGCGCCGCACTCGAAGCCAGCTTCACGACCTCCATCCACTCCTCCCTCGACGGGCCAGAAACGTCCGATTCAGCCACCCCGAGCAAAACTCTCACGATCTCCACCCCCCGACTGGCACCTTCCCCAGAACCTAATATATCTCGAAGATCATCCACCAGACCCTCCCACCCGTCCGCAGCGAGAAATGCCTCCACGCCCTCAGTCGTGGCGATAATCCCCTCCAGCGCGACCAGCACCGGTGAGCGGAAATCATGCGGTCCGTCTCGGGTGGCGTAGAGACCGAGTAGGACGTCTACGATGCCGGCGGCTTCGGCGCGAAGGCGCTCGTTGTCGTCTTCGCGGAGCCAGAGGGCGAGAGTGTGGAGTTGGGAGAGGGTGAGGGGGTCGTGGGGCATGCGGGTGGTGGCGGAGTCCCATGAGATGGCTAGGGGTGTGGGTGTGGGTGTGGGGTCTGCTGGGGAGGGGCGGGCGGAGGGGTGGAGGCCTGCGGCGCCGGCGACGGAAGCGTCGTAGCGGTCGCGGAGGTGTTCGATGGTTAAAGAAATTGTTTCTGCGATTTCGACACGGAGTTGGAGGAGTAGGTCTGGGGGGAGGATGGAGGGTGGTGTTAGTTGTTGGCTGGAGTTTACAGTGCTGGCACCTTCGATGTCGTTGTCCTCATTGTCGTCGTTAAGGATGCTGACTAGGAAGCCGATGAAAGCGAAGACGATGTCGTAAGAGGCGGCCAGGCGGGCCGACACAAGTGGATACTCTGGGGAGTTGAGGATCTCTTGCAACGAAGGGATCGTTGTCCGTAGGTCAATTAGTAGAAGCTTCACGAACAGGTAGGAGGAAGGTTTCAAGTCACGCCCTGTGGTTTGGGGAGGAGATCCGTTAAAGAGAAGAGGTGGATACTGAGCTGGGTAAAGGTGAAGAAGTCCTGCGGATAGTAAAACAGCGGCTTGTCTGTTAGCGGCCGCATTTCCCTGTTGGGGTTTGATAATCGCATGATATATGAGCTTTGTTAAGGGCTTGAGCCATACAGGATCAGATACGACGACCTGGTTCGTACCATCAGCAACCACGAGAGCGATCTATCTGAGGCATGGAACGTTACCTCAGTCGGCGCTGTAGTAAGGATCGCACGGAGGCACTCTAATAATAGACCGGAGCCAGGTGCGTCTCGGAAAGCAAGTACCAAAGCCGATATTGTGGTAGAAAGCTTTCGGCCAATACTTGAATCCTCGATTTTCTTCGAGGCCGCATTAATAAAGATATATTTTACAATATCAAGGACCAGAGGCTCTTGGGGCGCGATCTCAACCATCGGGGACCAGTCCTCAACATGCAATAACGCAGATGCTCCTTCTTGCATGCTTGCAAAGGTGAGTAGTACCTGCAATATCTGTGTCGTGTCTGAGGAACTATGTTATCAGTCAAAAAAGTCCGCGCCCAAAACACCTGACACAGATAGATGCCTACCTCTTGGTCAAAGCAGACATGAGCCCCTCAGTACGGCCAAGTAGCCTCTCATCTTCTTGCGATGATTTGGGCAATAGTACGACAAAAGCATGTATCACCGCTACGGCCAGCTCTACCATACTTTTAGCCTCCTCTTTAATCTTCTTGCCACTTTCTCCGGCTCTTAGAAGTCGATCCAAGAACTTGGTCGGTATTGCCGCCCAGCATTCTGCGATGGTCTTTGAATCCTTCTGAAGCTCTACGTTGTTGTCGAGTATAGACTTGAGTAGGGCTAAGCCCACAAAGCGTGAGGTGTCATCCTTAGCCTTCAACAAAGCTAATGCCTGCTCAAGACCCTTTGATGGATCAAGTTGCGGCCGCGGCTGGGACTGGCCCTGTTCCTGCTCTGGGTCCTGAGCTTCCATCTCTGTTGTCCGATGGATTTGGACGGGCCGTAGCCTCATTCGACTTCCAAAATCTTTTTATGACATATCTATCGATGATGTCCCACCACTGAAGACCGCCCCAAATCAGTGTTGCGTAATTTAGTAAGACCTTTTCCCGGCTGCCCAGATAGAGGTCGTTCATCATAGCAAGTAGTGGAGTGTGATAGTGATGTTGAGAGTTGCCAAGCTCGGATTGTGCCGACTTTATGAGACGCTAGTGGACCCAGGTCGACGATCTCGAGGACCTCTATGACAAGTTCAATATTGTTCAAAAGAATTTCTTTCCCAGCACCACAGCACATCATGTCAGCTCCAATGGCAAGCACTGCGAGGTGCTGTGCTCGTGTTCTCCGCACTCCCGTTCGATCATCCTGTCTTGCACCCACGGCCATCTCGCAACGGCGAAGACCAGCACCGTCATGGCGATGGCAATCTACAGCAGCCGCCAGCAACCCGAAAGTGGCTGGAATAGTTGACCAGATCAGTCAATTAACATTACTGGAAACGGCAGATTTGGTCTCAAGTCTTAAGGTATTTCACCCTTAGCTTTGCGCGCGGCGAACTCCCAGAGGCGCCACAAGCAGATAATCCTAAGCTACGCAAGTGCTAACCTGAAATATTAGTCACGACTGAACATACCAGATATGCCAATGGGCGGTGGCTTTGCAGCTGCCGCACCTGCTGCCCCAGCTCCTGTGGAGGAGGAGGAAGCTGCCCCCGCCGCCCAGGAGAAAACGTTGTTCACTCTTACACTAAAGTCATTTGACGCCGCGGCGAAACCGAAGGTCATCAAGGAAATCAAGAGCATGTTGGGGTTGAGTCTGGTGGATAGTAAGAAATTTGTGGAAAGCGCGCCGAAGCAGATGAAGGAGGGAGTGCCGAAGGAAGAGTGCGAGAAGATTGTGGAGGCAATGAAGGCCTTGGGTGCGGTGGTTGTGATGGAGTAGAAGTTGGCCTTTCGGAATGATGCAGATAGTGTTGTTCACTGTGCACTTGTGGAGAAGGTGGGACGTGATGTATCATATGGATAGGCATGTGCAGCTGGAGCCCGCATGTGTCGGAGTTTTGCATCTTACCGTCAATAAACCTCTATGGGATCACCAGTTCTGCTATAAAGAAAGATAGTGTCTCCTGCTCGAGCTACTACTGTTAATCCTCTGTTTCGGAATATTCACCCATTGTAATATGCTACTCTTAGCACTGATTGGCTTGATACCCAAATCCAAAGCTGAACTGGCTTGACATTCTTTTGACCCATAGATCCCATGCTAGTTCGTCCATTTTACCGCCGAACGCTGGAACGCCACGCCGTTTGGATGCCACCATGCCTCTGATAAATCGCCAAACTCCGGGAAATGCTAGGGTATCGCTTGCCGCAAGTCTCAAAGCTCAATCAACGTCAACGGCTTGCCGTCTTTCCATCGCATCTTCCTCAGCAGCTAAATAGTCATCCTCCCCTATCTCACTGACTTCATCCCACAGCCGCTCAAACTCCTGATCTTCATCCGCGCCAACCGCCCATATACTCTCTCTTAACCTTTTGTGCCGTTCTCGATCCTCTTCTATCCTTTGCTCGATCTGCCGCTTGTCTAGCCTAATGACCCCATTCATTTTGGGGGTGGTGTTGACCATCTGTACGTCACGCTGGCCGTTGGCTTCGACGGGCGAAAGGGCAGGGTGTGCGGGCAGGGTATCCCGTTCTTTTAGACAGGCCTCGATTTCGGTGACAGTGTCGGGAACGAGGATGGACTTTTGTTGGAGACCGTTGAGGACCTACTCAGATAGTATTAGTATTTAGGCTCCTCCGGAATCTCAGGGCGTTGAGCAACCTACCCGCCTGACTACCTTCACGTTGGCCGCTCCAGAGCCATCACTTGGCGCCACCGCATCAACTACCCTTAAGATATCTCGTTGCATCATGCGGACGAAGTCGAGGTGGTTTTCACGTTGTGCCATGTCGCAGAGATGTTCGATGAAGTACATGATGTTCGCCCGATTGTTCATGGAATTCTGAGACCTGTTAGGAAAGGTATTGCCGCACAATATATCAAAGCTAGACACACATACGCGTTCTAATTGCTCCAGTATGCATGAGTGGAGATCCTCGTCCATGTCCCTGTACTTGAGCGCATAGTGGGCGGCCTTTTGCGAAGATGTAACAGAGGCGTTGAGATGCTGTAACTGCGAGGTAAACCGCATGCGAACCTCGAACGGATCCGCCATCATGCGGGTGTTTTATTGAGGAGTCCAATATACTGCGCGACCGATAGCTAAGAGTGGTAAGTTAGGGTTACCGCGGGCCAGTGATGGCAGAACGGGGGCGGTCAGGGATGGCAGAACCAAAAGTATAATTTTGTTACCCCAGATTTCGTTTCCTCAGTTGCTTATGGGCTTAACTTTCACCACCACAATCTTTCAACATGCCATTGGCGAATGCGCAAATGGACGGACTCTCAGACAATATGAATGGAACTCGGCTCGGTGACTTAGATCCAAACCGTGGCCTTACCCTCACTGTTGTCGGCTGCGGCAAGTCTGCTCTATCTATTTCCAAGCCGCCTTCGTTAACACCGTTTAGGTACTCTGGGAATAGCCATCCTCTCAGGCATCCTCTCGTCTTCCTCGGAGCCCTCAAAACCGTCCTCCACTCCACTAGTTTCGCAACCCTCATCTGGCACCGCAACCCCCTCGGAAGACCTCCCACCACGGATCCCCACCCGCTTCATCGCCTGCGTCCGCCGGCCTGAGTCCGCCAAACGCATCAAAGCCTCGCTCTCCTCCCTCACAAACTCTCTTACTGTCCTACAAAATGATAATTTAAAAGGCGTCCAACAAGCCGACGTGGTGCTATTGGCTTGCAAACCCCAAATGGTCGGCGACATCCTCAACGTAGAAGGCATGCACGACGCTCTCAAGGGCAAACTCCTCATCAGCATCCTAGCCGGCGTGCCTGTCTCTCAAATCGAAGGTATACTCTACGGGGGCGGCACCAGTTTTGGTCTAGAAACAGAAAATCGCTGCCGCATCGTCCGCGTCATGCCGAATACGGCCTCTCTAATCCGGGAATCGATGACGGTAATAGCGACCTCCTCGCCTGCTCTCCCCTCCCACCTGAACGCCCTCGTGACGTGGATGTTCACGCGTATTGGGCGCGTTGTGCACCTCCCACCCTCCGCCATGGATGCCAGTACCGCGCTCTGCGGGTCGGGGCCGGCATTCTTCGCTTTGATCCTCGAAGCGATTGCGGACGGGGCGGTGGCGATGGGGTTACCGAGAGCGGAGGCGCAGTTCATGGCTGCGCAGACGATGAGGGGTACAGCGGGACTGGTGCTGAATGGAGAGCATCCGGCGCTAGTGAGGGAGAAAGTGAGTACGCCGGGAGGCTGCACGATTGGGGGACTGTTGGTGTTGGAGGAGGGTAGGGTGAGGGGCACGGTGGCGAGGAGTGTGAGGGAGGCAACGGTTGTGGCGAGCCAGTTGGGAAAGGGGTTACAAGGGGTAAACGGGACGAGATTTTAGGTAGGGTGCGAAATAAAGTTGATACCCATGGTTTATAGATTTGCATTGTGCAATGTTGGTCTATGACAGAACATACTTTCTCTGTTTTGACATCATTGACATCCCAGGTCTCCATGTGTCTATATTCTAGTTTATCTACTGGATCCTATACCCGTCACTCTCTCAACTCCGATCGTAACCTTCCTTACTACCTCTTTGGGAATCTATTAAGTAGCGCTCCTCATTTCTTCAGGTCCTCCGAACTGCCATGTTCCTTCGTAAGATCAATCTCTAACTGACTGATCTCCAACCTTGGCAGACGTACTTGACTTTTGTCGTTGCCACAAGTAGGCACTCCCATGGGATGGGATCGCTGCACAGCTGTATATCCAGATCGTCAAGTAAAGCTTAAGCATTTTCGAGCCGTAGACTGCTAAGCACCGACGGTTCCATGTACAGATCGCAGGTGACGATTTCGAACGATCTTAGGTTTGGCGGTCAAGTTGGGGCCAATGCAGGCACGACATGAGATCTGGATGGCGGTCAGAGTTGGTAGCAACTGCTTAGTAGCGGCTGCTTGGTGCACCTGTAAAGCCGATGGATCAAAAATTCATCTTTCATCAGTTGGGCTCAGATCATCGCGTTCTCCATCTCCCGCGAGTAGACCTCTTTCTTCGCCGCGGTCTTCTTCTCTAAGCACACCGGCACCCATCACCGGCCGATTAACCTCGGCGCTATTAAGAACATACCACAAGTCCTTCTTGGTGAGAAGACCTTGAAGAGCCCCTCGGTCGCAAAATAGCACATAGCGCAGACCCAACCTCTGAAACATATCCACAGTCAGTTGAAGACTGGCTTTGCCATTCAACGTGATGGGGGTCTGATCCATCCATGGGCGAAGATCAAGGGTTGATTGAGGGTCAGCATGGGGTTGATGAGCGAAATAAACCTTTGTTGTAGGTGGCAAATTTCTTGGCTCAGCGGCAGCAGTCTTCAAGGCGAACATAATCTCAGTCCGAGAGATATAGCCGAGAAGGATGTTGTGATCAGTATCCGAAACAACTGGAAAGCCTCGATACGGCTGCGCAACAAGGAAGTCGTGAATGGTCTGAAAGGTATACCCACTAGCAGTAAGGACAGCAAGATCGTCTATGTTGGTCATAATTTGTGACACAGGTACGTCAGGAACGGGAGAGTTGTCCCGATTGTCCAAAAATGGGTATTCGTTGAAATGAATCCAAGTCTCATAGATACCACGCTTGCCAAAGGCATCGCCAACCCATTTGCTGATCATAACGGCAATCATAATCGGTAACACATATGTAAGAGCGCCCGTTAGCTCAAACATAATGACAACAATAGAAACTGTCATCCGAGTGACGCCACCAAGAGC
This sequence comes from Umbilicaria muhlenbergii, assembly GCA_000611775.1. Classification (NCBI taxonomy): domain Eukaryota; kingdom Fungi; phylum Ascomycota; class Lecanoromycetes; order Umbilicariales; family Umbilicariaceae; genus Umbilicaria; species Umbilicaria muhlenbergii. The sequence continues at coordinate 2,042,358 of KK106982.1, forward strand.
GGACGCCGCGCCAATGATGGCATAGGTTCCTGAAGTGACACAAGGTATGTCCGGTTCACATGCAGCGAATAGCACTGCATTGGGAAAGCCCTTCTGCCACATATCCAGAACAATCCCAAGTGCTCGACCGTAAAGTGCACCAATAGCCATTGAGGGTAGAATGATGCCAGCGGGAATCTGTAGTCCAAACGTAACAGAAGCCAGAACAAAGCCCAAGGCCGCTGCAAGGAGCAGGATTGCAATGACCCCAGCGGATGCAGCACCAGTTTTGCATATACCAAACTGGTCATCGGTAACAGCTGCACATTCAGCGAACAGTGTATATACCAGCTCCGAGGACTGCGCTCGCATGAAAATGTTCGGAAAGTTGATGAGTGCCGTGACAGCTGCTACAACAATGACTTCGAAGACTGGGGTTTTTGGCACGTTGGTGGATTTGCGCCATCGTGCAATCTTCATGTTCAACTTGATGAAAGTACCACCGTAAACACCTCCAATGACACCAAGGAGAGCAAAAGGTACCATCTCGAATCCATGCCAGCCGCTCGTATACGTGACCTGGTACATGACAAGTTTACCTGTGCGGAAAGGGTTGAAAGCTTGTAAGGTGACAGCAGCGACCATGGCGCAAACGAAGCTTTGCCACATCGTCTTGTCCGGAAAATAGTACGACAGTTGCTGACTACACTTAGCATCCAAAGGCATCGATGACAGGGTTTAACCTGGCACGACTCACTTCCAAGCTGAAGAGAACTCCTCCGATTGGGGAACCAAACGCTACCGAAATACCAGCAGCGGCTGCCGCAGAAAGCACCTCCCGTTTCCTGGCTATGGGATCGTTAACAGGGCAAACAAAACACGTGCGTTAGAGAGTTGCATACCTTCATTGTTATTGAGACTGGGTGACAGCTTCATCAACAGATTCGCACAACAACAAGCTACATGGACCAATGGCCCTTCTTTGCCAAGCCACAACCCTGAAGCGACAGCGAGGCACTGAGGATCAATCAGCCATCCCATGTCCCCACGAGTTGCTCAAACGATCTTACCAAGCCCAGGGATTTTACAAGCAAAGTCCAGAATCCCATAAAGCGCCGAATTACAAAACCTCCTAATACTGTCTTGATTTCAGGTATCCCGCTATGTTTTGCGTACGGTGCATAGTCTCTGACTAGGATGCTTGCACACATGGCAAAGAACACCTGAATGGAATGTTAAACTCTGCCTCTTCAAGGTTCCTGCCCGGGGTCCTTACCGAATATAGGACATAGAAGATATATTCCACAACATACTTCCCACCTTTCGATCCTACGTGCAGAGCATCACTCCATGGGGTCCAGTCCTGACATTGTGCCCACTCTGCGCGGTTAGTATCATGTCTCTACTATGAGCTTTGAACGCCATACCCTCATGGCCCCAACAACAAAACAACTTGTTGAGGTAGAATCGGCCCCCACCTGCACCAGCTTTACAGTATCCGGTCTTGAGATCTCCCAGCCAATCACTTGCAACATCAATACTGGCAGCGAGCACGCCCGAGGCCAGTCCAGTAGCAACCAACACCAGCCAGACTTGACCGGCATCTACAAGCTGTTGCGCATACCCAAAGAGAGTTGTAGCGCGCGAGTAGAGGAGGCGCAGACGTTGACGTTCTTTCGTATACTCAAAGATCCAATCGATCGCCGTAAGATCATCGTAGCCAGCCCTCCGCCCTGGCCCCTCCGCATACCAATCTAAGGGTCCGCCATCTTTGATATCACTGAGCTGAGGGCCGCCATGATCATGACCATTGCTTTCAGATAGTGATTGATCGGGGGTGTTCCGTGAAGTTTGCTCGCGAAGCCTGCGGGTCCGGGCATTCACAAGCTGTGGTACTGGTGTAGCTTCTCCGAGCGTGGCAATGTTTGGGGATAGAAACTTAGGTAGTGAAAGTCCAGAAGGACGTTTCTGCTTGCGCTTGAAAGAAAACCTGGTCGATATCAGCTTGCCTCTCTCTCCCTAATTCTGAGACCACTAACTTTGTGGATGATTGCTCAAGCGGATCGTCTGCTAGCAGGGCATTGTCTTGAATGTGAGCAGCTACTGGGTCGTCGGCATCACTTTCATCATCGATATTCCTGTCTGATATGACCCGATCCGACGACGAGACTCGTGGGTGGCTGGGGATACCATAAGGGTCCGTAGAAAAGCTGGACATTGCGTCGCATTGGAGCGATGGATTGTGACCTTGACCTTCGAGGTTGGCAATCCGGGGATAAAGAGATCGACATTGCATGCAGCCCTACCCGCTCCGACGGCCTAACGACTTTACAAAAATTCGCGACGCCGAAAGAGTAGTCTAGTATTTTTTATAATACTATTTTCGAAAGTTCGAGCAAGTATGGACTGTTCATGGGCAGATAGCCAGCTATTCTCGAACCAGCATACACTTCAGTCGCTCCCCGAGGAACTCCTCTTCACGCTTCGGCAGGGTACGAATTCACAATACCTCGATGCGCTCGCCGTCCTAGCACTAGATGCAAGATGGACGTCCATGATATTCACCTTCTACGAGCCTCTTTTTGTTGATCTCTGTAGCAGATGGATCTCACCTGATACCATTTCAGAACCAGTAGCTGTAGCAGCGGCGCTGGCACGGATTCTACCCTTCGCGCCACATTTGGCTAGCTATGCAGAAGAGCTCATATGTCGGCAGCGAGCAGGAGCTTTTCAATTCCTATGCTCGCGCAAAGCAGCACAATTGACTGAACTCTCAGAAGAAACTCTCCACGACCTTCTTCTAGCTCTCTGCCGCTTACTCTTGTTCGACAATGAGACCTTCGCGTCTGTCGTCTCCCCGGCGCAATTACAGGTCTTGCTCCAGCATCCCTGTCGATCTATCAGATATCTGGCCATCAGGGTGCTCTGTCTATATCTACATGCTGCAGATGCCGCGCTTGTCAGAATGGTCAGCAAATATTTGGGGAAAGAAGAGATCGAGGGCAGATGGGAGGATACGACGATCGATTACACCTTCTTTGGTCTGTGGGAAGAAGAGCGGATCCGTGATCTTAATGGAAGGCTTTTGGAAAGTCGGAATTCTCGTCCTCTGGGAAGTTCAACACCTGCGGCAAGAAGGTTCATCAAGCCCGAAGACTATTCGCCCATGACGGCATGCATTGCGGGCGTGCTGCTGCCACGAATAGGCTGTCATACTATCCCAAAGTCATCACTCGTGATGACAGAAACAACCAATCGCAATCTGCGGTGTCTTGCAAAGGCTCTCAACAGTTCTCACGCGGTGTTAGTGACTGGCTTCGCCGGGGCTGGCAAAACAGCGCTGATACAGAGTACTGCGAATGAACTCAACAAAGCCTCCTCAATGGTAACATTGCATCTCAATGAGCAGTCGGACGCAAAGCTTCTGCTTGGCATGTATACGAGCGGCCTCAAACCCGGATCATTCAGCTGGCGTCCAGGTGTCTTAACGACTGCGGTAAAAGAAGGTCGCTGGGTCATTATCGAGGACTTGGATCGGGCGCCGATGGAGATTATCAGTGTTCTGTTACCTTTGATTGAGCGTAGACAGCTGCCTTTACCGAACCGCGGAGAAACTCTACGCCCTGCTACTGGCTTTAAGCTGATTGCTACTGTCCGGACAGCTCTCAACATGAAAGGCGAGGAAGTTATGCCAGGGAGCAACATCCTTGGCATTCGGCATTGGAAGCAGGTCTCGTTGCACATGTCTCCACACGAAGACTTACAGGAGATCGTTGAACATAAGTTCCCAGTCGTCCATGCATATCTCCCGATGATCATGAGTGTTTACAAGAGTCTTCAGGATGATTATCTCAGTGGGAGGTCAAGTGCAAAGCTTGGTAGGCTGATTGGACCACGCCATCTGCTTCGATGGTGCTCAAGACTGAAACGCCTTCTCTCGTCCGCCGGCGTTCGCTATGGGAATGAGCCAATCTCCGAAAGCACCAATGATGGCATATTCCTCGAAGCCGTTGATTCCTTCGCCGGTCAGACCCAATCCCATTCTACAAGGTCCAGCGTGGTTACACTGATTGCGCAGCATATGCACATCCCACTTGAACGAGCAGAATTTTGCTTGACACGCATTCCGAAATTTTCTACCAATGATAACGTGGTCCACGTCGGACGAGCAAGCCTTACAAAGCGTAAAGTACTTGGGCATGCTCGACTTTCGGGCGCCGTCACTCAAGCTCGACCTTTTGCAATGGCCAGTCATGCTCTTCGTCTGTGTGAACGTGTAGGTGCTGCGATAGATATGGCAGAACCCTGTCTACTTGTAGGAGAGACCGGCACTGGTAAAACTGCTACTATCCAGCATCTTGCAGATTTGCTACATCGTCGACTAACGGTAGTCAACCTATCTCAGCAGAGTGAGGCCAGCGATCTTTTAGGCGGATACAAGCCTGTCAATATCAGGGCCCTTGCCATTCCGATGAAGGAACAGTTTGATGATTTGTTTGCCACCACGTTCTCCCTCAAAAGGAACGAGCGGTATCTTGACATTCTTGGGAAAGCTATTGCCAAGGCGCAATGGTCTCGAGCTTTGACCTTGTGGAAGGAAGCCCTGAAGATGACCGAAGAGACGTTCGCGTCGCCAAGCTCGTCAACTCAAAGCTCTCATCAAGACAAACCCTTGAAGCGAAGAAAGATAGAGTCTCCAAAATATCAAGACCTCAAGGCCAAATGGAAAAGGTTTGAGACGGATGTGCATACTTTCGAGATGCATCTCCAAAGTGGATCAAAAGCCTTTGCCTTTTCCTTCATTGAGGGCAATATCGTCAAGGCGGCACGTAATGGAGACTGGGTACTCCTAGACGAGATCAACCTTGCCTCACCAGACACTCTCGAAAGCCTGGCTGATTTGTTTGCAAATGACAACGGAGCTGGACCATCACTGCTTCTGTCCGAAACGGGGGATGTGGAACGAATTCAGGCCCATGAAGATTTCCGCATCTTTGGCGCCATGAATCCAGCCACAGATGTCGGCAAACGAGACCTGCCAATGAGTCTTCGTTCTAGATTCACAGAGTTCTTCGTTGAGTCTCCAGACAAAGCCCTTGATAGCCTGATACCAGTTGTCATGGCCTACTTGGGCGGCTACTGCAATGTCGATGTACGAGCGGCTCCTGATATTGCTCGACTTCACTTAGCGGTGAGGCAACTTGCGGAGGAGAACCGGCTGGTTGACGGTGCTGGCCAGAAACCACATTTCAGCCTTCGCACCCTGACAAGGACCTTAACCTATGTCACTGATATTGCACCAACGTATGGACTTCGGAGAGCCCTCTTCGAGGGGTTTTCAATGAGTTATCTAACTCAGTTGAATAAAGATTCTGAACGGCTCCTTCTGCCATTGATTGACCAACACTTGCTTAGTTCCCAGAAGAATGCTCGAGCAATCATCCAACAAATTCCACGTGCGCCTAAGACGGACAAAGAGTATGTTCAATTTAGACAGTACTGGGTTGCGCAGGGCGCATTTCCAATTCAAGAACAATCCCATTATATCATTACTCCCTTTGTCGAGCGAAATCTACTCAATCTTGTCCGAGCAATATCTACACGCCGTTTTCCTGTCCTGCTGCAAGGCCCAACCTCTGCAGGGAAGACCAGCATGATCGAGTACTTAGCAAAGATATCCGGTAATAAGTTTATCCGGATCAATAATCACGAACACACCGACCTTCAAGAGTACCTGGGGACCTACGTCTCTGGTGCTGACGGACAACTCCGGTACGAGGAAGGCATACTCGTCCATGCGCTTCGAGAAGGGTACTGGATTGTCTTGGATGAGCTCAATCTGGCTCCTACCGATGTCCTAGAAGCCCTGAACCGACTACTAGACGATAATCGAGAGCTCCTTCTTCCCGAGACGCAGCAAATCGTGCGCCCACATGAAAATTTCATGCTATTCGCAACCCAAAACCCCCCAGGCTTATACGGTGGGCGTAAGGTACTCTCCCGTGCCTTTCGAAACCGTTTTCTCGAGCTTCATTTTGACGACATACCGGAAGACGAGCTAGAGACCATCCTCCGCGAAAGAAGTCAAATCGCTCCGTCCTTCTGCACAAAGATTGTAGCTGTGTACAAACGTCTATCGATACTTCGCCAGTCCAGTCGACTATTTGAGCAGAGGAATAGTTTCGCCACGCTGCGAGATCTGTTCCGCTGGGCGCTGCGGGATGCGGATGACCGCACACAGCTTGCCAACAACGGTTTCATGCTATTGGCTGAGCGGGTACGAAAGCTTGAAGAGCGGCTTGCTGTAAAACAAGTCATTGAAGAAATCCTGAAAGTCAAGGTAGATGAGGATGCACTATACGACGCGGTGCAGATATCCGAGCCTGTCGTTCCCAACAGCACGTCAGCAGTTCAACACGTAGTCTGGACTCGCAGCATGCGACGGCTCTACGTCCTGGTGACTCAAGCTCTGAAGAATAACGAGCCTGTCTTGCTGGTTGGAGAGACTGGCTGTGGAAAAACAACGATATGCCAGGTTATAGCGGAAGTCTTGCGCACTCAACTGCATATCGTCAACGCTCATCAGAACACCGAAACCGGTGACCTTATCGGCGCGCAGCGTCCCATACGCAATAGAACTACTGTGGAAGCACAGCTAACCCAAGACCTTAAGACGTTGTTCTCGAGTCACCTTGGACTTGCAATCGAACCTGGAGAAGATCTTTCAAGTCTGCTGCAGGCCTATGCTGATTTGGAGCCCGATGTGGTTGCTAGGTGCCCAACTGATCTGTGCCAACGCATTACGCAAGGGAAGACAAAATCGAAGGCCTTGTTCGAATGGTCCGATGGAAGCCTTGTCCAAGCGATGAGAGCAGGCCAACACTTTCTACTGGACGAAATATCTCTTGCTGATGACTCGGTATTGGAACGCTTGAACAGTGTCCTTGAGCCTGGGCGGGCACTGCTGCTCGCAGAGAAAGGCACTGAAGATACCCAAGTGATTGCCTCAGACGGCTTTCAGTTCCTCGCAACGATGAATCCAGGTGGAGATTATGGCAAGAAGGAGCTTTCCCCAGCGCTACGCAACCGTTTCACTGAAATTTGGGTTCCGTCTTTGTCTGATAGCGAGGAAATGCTGAAAATAGCTCAGGCAAAGCTAACGCAACCAGTTGCTGCATTTGCAGACGGCATGGTGGCTTTTGCCACATGGTTTGGTGGGAAGTACGATCAGTCGAACCCGTCTTCTACCTCCATTCGTGAGCTTTTGGCATGGGTCGAGTTCGTGAATACATACCATAGCGGAGACCGCTATTTTGCGCTTCTGCACGGCGCAGCCATGGTGTATATTGATGGCTTAGGAGCGAACCCTGCAGCAAAGCTTGCCATTGCAGAGAACGCAGTCACTAGGGAGCGGGACACCTGTCTCGCGAAATTGGGCGAGTTTTTCAATTACGACATGGCAGCACTGTATCACAAGGAATTAGGCCTCCATGTCAGCGATCAGTGCTTTTCGATAGGCCCTTTCGCGTTGAAGAGGTCCCCTATTGCTGCACAAGATGCCCGCTTTAGCATGCAAGCCCCAACCACTACGGCCAACGCCATGAGAATCATCCGTGCCTTACAGCTGAATAAACCCATCTTATTGGAGGGCAGTCCCGGGGTGGGGAAGACGACACTCGTTGCTGCACTTGCTCAGGCGGTTGGGATCCCCCTCACACGCATGAATCTATCAGAGCAGACAGATCTCATGGATCTTTTCGGCTCTGATGTTCCCGTAGAGGGAACAGACGCGGGTATTTTCGCCTGGCGGGATGCTCCCTTCCTTCAAGCAATGCAAAAGGGAGAATGGGTCTTACTTGACGAGATGAACTTGGCTTCGCAATCGGTCCTCGAGGGACTAAACGCATGTCTAGATCACCGTGGCCAGGTATATGTGTCTGAGCTTGACCAGACATTCAAACGGCACCCTGATTTCAGGTTGTTTGCTGCGCAAAACCCCCATCACCAAGGTGGAGGCCGGAAAGGCTTGCCCGCTTCGTTCGTAAATCGATTTACCGTTGTTTATGCTGATACTTTTGCATCTAGTGATCTGCTTACCATCTGCAAACAGAACTTTCCAGACTATCCTACTGACGAGATACGATTACTAACAGGCTGTGTATCAGCAGTGCATCTGGCGCTCCAGCAGGACCGCCGAATTGGGGCGCGCGGCAGTCCTTGGGAATTTAACTTGCGTGATATCCTTCGATGGCTTCACTTGCTGACCTCTCGCCAATCAGTACTACCGGCATTTTGTGCAGCTGATTATCAGGATCTTCTTTTCTTACAACGATTCAGGACTGCTGAAGACAAGCATGCTGTATCTGCTATACTCGAGCAATATTTAATCCAGATAGCTCGTCACGATAGGTATTTCAGAAACATCAGCCGTGAAACCCTTCAGGTAGGTCTCGCTGTGCTACGAAGGAATAGTTTGACGCAACCAAACCACACAACGGACCTCTATGGCTCACACAAGAATATACCGATTATGGAATCGGTCATGCTATGTTTACAGCATAACTGGCCATGTTTACTTGTTGGTCAGTCTGGTTCAGGGAAGACAAACATCATCAGACAGCTGGCAGTCGCCGTTGGCGCTGAGCTTGTCGAGTTTTCTCTGAACCCCGACATGGATACTATGGATCTGGTCGGCGGCTACGAGCAACTTGATCCTTTACGGCGAGTTTCGAACTTTGTTGACAAATTACAGTCTGTTGTTTCTGATATGACAGTCATGCTGTCCGCGTCTTCAACCGTACCAGGTGAGGCCGTACACATCCTCGAGGAAATCAGTCACCCGGGATCGACAGATTTTGATGTGTTGCGCGAGCTATTGACCGCACTAATGCAGACTCATTCATCAGCAGATCTTGCTAGTCTAACAGAAGAGTGCGAGAGCATCCTGAAAAGCCCTCTTGCTGACACTGGGGCTCGATTTGGATGGATTGATGGCATCCTTGTTAAAGCTATGGAGCAGGGAAAGTGGCTTGTCCTCGATAATGCAAACTTATGTAGCTCCTCAGTACTTGACAGGCTAAACCCCCTATTGGAGCCCAACGGCTTTCTCAGTATCAACGAGCATCGCTCAGCTGATGGCACTGCCAAAATTGTGAAACCACATCCGCATTTCAGGCTCTTTCTAACGATGGACCCTCGCCACGGGGAGCTCTCACGAGCGATGAGAAACAGGTCAATCGAAATCTTCATCCCGCCACCCGAGCCATCAGAGGTGCGCAAGGTGTCGCCGTTCTCCTTCGAATCCTCTATTTCCCGTTTCATATCATTCCAAGACATTGAGTGGCCCAACTCCGACGATACCTCTTTGTTCCAGCTAGCCTCGACGTGCTTTGATCATCTCTCTTTCTGTGATATCGAACTGGGTCAACGCTGGTACGCGCAGGTGAACAAGGGTTTGCTTCAAACCACTTCGCCTGGGCAAAGCATACTTTTCTCAGTATCTAATATATATTTTCGACTATCCAAAATTCATGAATGGCTCGTAAATAATATAAGGAAGCTGTCTGAGAAAGGCGCTATGGCAGCGGTCCTAGGATCGGATTTTGTTGATGCGCAGGTCAGTCGATATGCTAAGGCAAAGCGTGGAGGTCTCTTTGCTGATAGATGTATATACTCTATAGACAGTTCATCCACTCAATAATCCTGCCATCCTCAGACTCATTCCTGAACCCAATGTCCAAGCCGAATCTTATGGGCTCGCTGCACTTCTAGAGTTGTCAATAGACCTCTGCTTCCTCGAACAGCGCCTTGGAGCTGTCTACAACGGCACCAGTGGCAAAATGCCTTCGCAAAAGTCCCGATTGGAGAGGTCCATCGCCTCTGACCGCGTGCTCAGCTTCTCAAAGGACTCGACGCAACAATTAGCAAAATTTCTGGAATCTATGCTTCGACTTACAGGTCAAGTAATAGACAAGCTGGCCATCAAGAAGCCCGTCGGACCGGTAAGCTGATTACCAGCCCGCTTAGTAGCTTTTTGCTGATGTGGTCTCAGATTGCTGTCAATTTCACAAAAGAAATGATATCTTACCAACGCGATATGTTTGACCTTGGAGACTCATCGGACTTTGACGATGGTGTCTTCCAAGTCTACCTGAGCGTTGGGAGGTCCATGATTGAAAATATCGGAGGAGAAGCAGCGCTGCAACCTTTTGTGGCGGCCATAGCTGAGGGCCTGAATTATTTCAATGCATCTTGGCGGTTATCTACCGGTCTCCGAATGGAGGCCTTATGGGCTGTCTTTCGACCTCCTACAGCGGCCGACCTACAGCAGCTGAAGGCAATATTACAGATTGAAGGGCTTGCAGACCGGTTCGATGCCCTGGGTTGGAAATCAGGAAAGTCGATTGAGCAGCTTTACTCAATGCAGAAATCTATAATACGGACCTTGCCCGCGATTCGATCATCTGCTTCGGACTTTGTTACGAATTTTTCTGTAAGAGTAAAGTACAACGCTATATAGACAGTGCTGACAGGTGCACAGGAGGTTGACAGAGCGCTCCATGATCTCGAGAGTAGCTTCAACTCAATGACAATCGCCAGATATCCCTATTTTCAGGAAGCATTCGAGGCATTGTGCCAGTACCAAGCGTTAAATCAGCTCAATGGGTCGTTCGATGAAGTTTCTCTGTTGAACTTGCTTGCAAACCGTCCAACAAGGTCGATGTTTGCCCTTGAAGGGTGCAGTACTGGAGCGGGCCTCATCGCCCGCATTCAGAGACTCACTGGTACCAAAGTCACTAACTCGACATTGGTGCCAATGCAGAACACCTTACCCGTCTTACTAATTCAGAAGCTGTAAATCTCTAATTTTTCGCGCCTCTGAAACTGCAATATCTGCTTACATTTCATGTAGATCGAATGTTGGCCACGTCTCGTTAGGACAGCTGGATCTCCTCCGTGACGAGATCGATGTTCTTGCGCCACATGTTGTCAGTACATGTGCTAGGATTTCCGAAAATCAATTGCACGTGCTTAACACAGTTCTATATGGGCTGCATGCGGAGGTCAGTCAAGCACTAAAAGATATCAAGATGACCCCCGCTTAGTCCTTACAGATTTACGAGGCTCATGAGCACTATCTTCAACCACAATCAATGATCTCATGGAGAGAAACTCATATAAGATTTCCACAATCATTAAAGGACGTCAAAGCCGCCCAGAGACTGCCAGACATGAATCTAAAGCCAGGGGTGCCCGGTATCGACCCATTCCGCAGCGTACTTGAGGACTATCTTACTCCTTCCCTCTTACATATAAGCAGAATCCCTTACGAGGAAGACGCTGAACTCTGCCACACAGCTGCAGCTTGGGTACACTTCTTCACTGGTTGCTTGTATCTTTATGTTCCTGATCGGGCGTTTGATCCTGCACTTAAGCCACTTGTCGAGAGACAACGTCATCAAAAAAGGAGAACGGAGTTGAACACCAAGCTCAAGGCTCTTCGGCAGGTCGAGAGGTCCTCAAGCGGTCAAGCCACCAACCTGCGATGCTATCTCTTAGAACAGGATTTACTGACTTTAGGGGATGAGCCACGAGCACACTCGATCGCTCGACCTGATGTATCGGAGCTAGGGCAATTGCAGGGCGAATTCATAAGTATTCTGAGTTCAATAGTTAGAAGATCTCCCAATGCTTCAACGCTGCGTTCTATCTTCCAGGGCGACCAAGCTGCCTGCCAAGACATCGCGCTCCTCAGCCTAAATATCTCCCAGGCCATCTCTCGGCTCTCTGGCGGATTTCGGGCTTATAGCGACCTCACTCAACCGGCTATAGGTTTACTGCAAGGCCTAGATGTTGGGCTTCGTCTGGCTACTATGGGAAGCACGGAAGCGCGCGTCTCAGCCAGTACGCTTCGTCATGTGCATGACTTGATCCCGTTTCTCGGTGGGCGGCCTACTCGGCTGGAGCGGACTACCATAGAAGATATCAACGCTGAAGGTGCTCGTGGCTTCGATCACCGTTCAACGTACCTCAAGGCTGTAGCGCTGGCTTATAGTGTCGATCCAAGTTCAGTCTCCACTGATAGCCCTCGGAGGGTCATTTTGGAAGTCTTTCATGGCTTTTACGAAAACTGGAAGAAGCAGCTCGAGAATGATCAGGAACAGGCCGCCACCAAGTCCTCGTTGTATCGGTACCGTGGAAGTGAGGGAGATAATCTCGAAGCAGACGAACAAGACTTCCTAGAGCTGTTCCCAGACTATGATACGGCCGCAGTTGAGAAGACGAAAAGCCCCAGGAAGCCTAGTGAAGATCCCCAGGCATTGGCTCGTGAGCTCGCAACCTATCAAAGAGACATCTTCGATGGCGAGCAGACATCCTCGGACTTGCTTCTTGATATGATTCAAAAATCGTCAAGTAAAGTTTCAGCTGCCTGGAAGACCACAGCCGGAACATCTAGATTCCAAATCCCAACAGAGAACTTGTTGCCTGGTGTCATCCTAGTTTTAGGATCGACGGTGGATTCACTGCAGGGAGGAATGGGCCTCCAAGAATCGTACAATTTCTACACGAGCCCAAACATGGCCGAAGCTAAGAATGTAATCGCATTGGTACGAAAGATACAAAGTAGGTTCCTCGAACTCAAGAACGCTTGGCCAGAGCATGCCACCTTGGATGACGTTATCCGGACCTGCGACGAGCTGTTAACATTCCAGCACACCGAGCCAGTTGCCAAGATGTTGACGAAAGCGGAAAAATTGCACAGCTATGTACATGAGTGGCAAGTAGTGGCAAGTCGAGAATACTCTGCACTCACAATATATGACGAGCTCACGTCTTTGCTTGTGTCATGGCGCCGTCTAGAGCTTTCCACGTGGGCCAGACTTCTGGATATGGAGGACCGAAAGTGTATTGAGGATGCTCGGTCTTGGTGGTTCGTGGCCTATGAAGTTATCTTAGCAGCGCCTTTGTCAATGGCCAATCTACACGAAGACCTCAACAAGCATGCTGAGCACCTCCTGACGACGCTGGGAGACTTCCTTGGAATGACGCTCATGGGCCAGTATTCAGAACGTCTGCGCTTGATCGGACAGTTTAAAGACCACCTGGGCCTAATGATACAGGAGGTGCCGTCACTGGAAGTAGTGCATCGTGCACTGGTCAACTTCTTGGGCTTCTATACTCGTTTCGAGAAAACCATACATGAACTGTTGCGGACCGGTAGACAAAAGCTTGAGAAAGACATGAAGGAATTATTGCTGTTAGCTAGCTGGAAGGACACGAACATCAACGCCTTACGGGATAGTGCGAAACGATCACATCACAAGCTCTTCAAAGTCATTCGTAAATATCGTTCCTTGTTGGCGCAGCCTGCGGAGAATGTGATCAGACAGGGATTGCCGGATTCAGCAGATGCCCCAACTCTGCTTTCGAGAACAAGAGACAGCCTTCTCATTCCTACTATGGACCAGTCTGCAAACCAGACATGTCAGCAGTTCGTCGAGGATTGGTCATCAAAACCCACTAGGTTCACCAACCCTCTGATCACGGCTTCGAGCATGGTTCGTATGAGTGAAATGCCAGATTCCGCAATTGATGGCGCAATGTACTTGGAGTCATTCACCTCCAATCTCGTAGAGACCACCAAGGCACTGCAGAAGTTGACGCCTTCGGTGCTGACAAAGGAAAACACTGACGAGGTCAAGCATCTCAAAAGTCGAAAGCGAAAAGTATTTGCCGACACTCTTAAAGAGATGCGGCAGATGGGATTCAGATCCAATATCGGCTCAGATCTATTGGCTAAGCAAGCATCGTTACCCATTGTACTTACAAACACAACAACAATCGATAACAAAAAATATGCCTGCGACTCGCCCGCCGTGGAATACTACTTTCACAAGGTGTTGGATCTCATGCCACACATACGAGAGGCTTCTAGGAAGCACTCGGAAGAATTGACGAGCGTAGAGGTAGCTCGAAGTGTCGGCTACTTAGAAGGGATGCTTGTCCTTGCTTTGAAACAGAGGTCTGTTCTATTGTCGGCTCAAGAAAACTTGCATTCTTTGAGTCTAACAACGGTGGGAATCCAAAATCTATGGAGGCATGACAGATACAGTTTGCTGAAAAGCCATGTATCGACGCAAGTGGCTTACAAGGAACTCGAGACCACGATCAGATGGCTCATGTGTATGATTAATGTCGGTAATACCATAATTCGGACGCACAACAAGCTCGGAAAGACTGATACATCAGCTGTGGTTGATAATCTTACGTTATGGGAGGCAAAATTCGCCGCTTTACTCAAAGCTTTCAGCGCGCTGCCCGGACTCCCCCTTGGTATATCTACGTCTCAACACGAGCAGACACACCAGGAAGCTGAGCAATCCTTGGAGCGTTTTAGGAACGATCTACAGGGATGGGCCAGCGATTATCCTAACGTCGGTTTTGTCTTAAGGCACATCTACTCGTGGACCAAACCCGCCTCAAATCCCATGAATGGACACATGAATGGAGAGCAAGCCGTTGGGCTGAACCACTTGGACGACCGCCTTTCGACAATCGTAAACAGCGTGTTGGTTGCCGTACAACGTCTACATGATTGTCTCTCTAGCCTACCGTCGTCCGACGAAGACTCTGGCTGGTTGGTACGTGAAGATACAGTGCTCTCCGAGTCTTTCAGGGTCCTGCACCTAAGCGACATCGACAAGCTGCTTCGGGAAGCACTCTTGCAGATTCAGCATTTAGACACGACGAATGGTGATTCTCTTACGGTTGCAGGGGCCCTATTCACGATGGCATTGCCAATACTTCAGCAATACCAGAACATCTACTCGGTGGCGGTCAACCGTTACGAACGGCTTCATCTAGCTTCTTTGAAGATGGTACATGTTCTTGCTAAATCTTTCATTCAGATCGCTTCGCAAGGATTTTGTAGTCCGCAGGAGAAGTCTGCCGCTGAAGAAGGAAAGACCGAGAAGCTAGAAGGAGGAACAGGTCTGGGAGAAGGCGAAGGAGCCGAAGACATTAGCAAAGATATACAAGATGACGAAGATTTGTCCGAACTTGCTCAAGAGCCGATCAAGGATAAACAGAAGGAAGACACGCAGGCAGAGAAAGATGCTGTCGATATGCAGCATGAGGATATGGAAGGTGATTTGCAAGACGGGTCGGACAAAGGAGATGATGAAGAAGGTGGTTCCACAAGTGCAGAAGACGAAAATGAGCTGGATGAGGAGGCGGGAGGTGTTGATGATCTTGATCCTTCAGCTATAGATGAAAAGCTCTGGGATGGTGATGGAACAGAAGCTGAAAATGATAAAGAAGGTGATCAGTCGAAGGGCAAGGTACAGCCGGACGATCAGCTGGGTGCTTCAAAGGAGGACGAAAAGAATGAAGTTAATGGTGATGAGAAAGAGGAAGAGAGTGAAGGAGGTGAAGAAGATGCTCCCAAAGAGAGCGAGGAAGTTGCACGTGAAGAGCCTGAGCTGACTGATGCCCATATCAAAGAAGCACAAGCGTTGGATCTTCCAGAAGAGATGGACTTAGACGGTGACAAGAATTCTGAAGCAGGATCTAATTCAGATGATGACGGGCTAGACGAAATGTCGGATATTCCACCGGATGATGCAGGTACTGAACAGGCAGAGACAGCGGATCAAGACATTGACGAAGGCGAGCTTGCCGAGCTTGACAAGCCTAGTAGCGAGAATGGCGAGAATATTGAACAAGGGAACAAGACCGAGGATGCAGCTTCTCCGGTTGACACGGAACCAGACGACGACATAGCGAGTGAAGACCAAGGATTGCTGCGTGATCGCACTGATGAGGCCGCTATCGACGCCGACAATGCTGCTCCAAGTGACGTGCAAGGTATTGGCGAGTCTGCAGATCAGCAGGATAACGAGCATGAAGCATCTAGAAGTGCAGCCCAACAACGTGAGGGTAAGAAGGGCGGGCAGTCATACACAGAGAATCACGAAGCTGCGGCAGAGGATGGTTCACTTGGTGCGGTGCCTAGCAATTCCGAAGCCAGCCAAGCGCAAGACGAAGAAGCAATGGACGACAACGCGAACCAAGCTTTCAAGAAGTTAGGTGATGCGCTCGAAAAATGGCACCGACAACGGCAACACATACACGATGCGGCTGAAGCGAATGAGTCAAAAGACAAGTCCCAGCCAATGGACGTTGACACAGCACAACCTGAGTTTGAGCATTTGGCCGATGAGGACGCTGAAGCAGATACACAAGCGCTTGGTAATGCGACTGAAGAACAAGCACATGCTTTGGACCAACGAGCTTTGGACTCCGAGATGCAAGACCAGCATCAAGAGTTCTTGCCTGACGATGGAAATCCCGAAGACCCGCCTGTGGAAGAGGATGTAGTGATGGCGGATTTTGAAACTTCTAGAAAGCCTCAAGAAGATCCCGAAGAACAGCTCCATACTGGCGCTCTGGTTGTAGAGAACAAGCATCAAGACCAAAAGGAGCGTACTCCTGGTGGAGCAAATATGCGGGAGGAGGAAGACCTTGTGGAAATTGATAACGATCTTTCGACCATCCACCTCGAAACAGCTGACGACAATCCACCTCGGCCACTAGAAGAGTCTCGCCGTCTCTGGTCCTATTATGAGAGCATAACTCGAGATCTTGCTCTTTCACTAACGGAGCAGCTGCGTCTAATACTTGCGCCAACCCTGGCCACGAAGATGCGAGGTGACTTCCGTACAGGGAAGCGCCTCAACATCAAGCGCATTATCCCCTATATTGCTTCTCAGTACAAGCGGGACAAAATCTGGATGAGGCGTTCCGTGCCATCGAAACGAAACTACCAAATCATGCTTGCCGTCGACGACAGCAAATCCATGGGCGAGAGCGGAAGTGGCCAACTTGCCTTTGAGACACTTGCACTCATCAGCAAGAGTCTCAGTATGCTCGAAGCAGGCGAGATATGTGTCGTAGGCTTCGGGGACAAAGTCAGAGTCACCCACGAGTTTGACAAGACGTTCTCGTCCGAGGCCGGCGTGCAGATATTCCAACAGTTCGGATTCCAGCAGACAAAGACGGATGTTAGAAAGCTCGTTGCGGAATCCATCAATTTATTCCGTGAGGCACGCAGCAAGACTTTCAATGCCGGTGCCGAACTGTGGCAGCTGGAACTCATTATCAGTGACGGGGTATGCGAAGATCATGAGACTATTCGACGTCTTGTGCGGCAAGCCCAGGAGGAACGAATAATCATCGTCTTTGTGGTTGTTGATGCTCAAAAAGGAGAATCAATTATAGACATGAAGCATGCTACTTTCGAACCTGATGCTACTGGGGAGACGAAGCTCAAGGTCAGCCGGTATCTGGACGGCTTTCCTTTTGGATACTACCTTGTCGTGGGTGATGTGAAGGAGCTACCCAACGTGCTTGCAATTGCTTTGCGGCAGTGGTTTGCAGAGGTGGTGGACTCGAGCTGAACGTCACTGGTTCCTTGGCCTGTACTATTCAAAACTTACATTTTCCAATATCTGTACCGCTAGGGCCTGGCTTCGCGCAGGATTAAATCATGTTTTCCTTATGCTCGTGGCCCAGTCCTTTGTATCTACCACCTTGGTCTATCACAATGAAACACCCTTTGAAGATAAAGCCCATTTACGTGTTGACACATCTCGTGTACATTCTAGACTTTCGCCCTTATTGAAGATCCCCTAGGGAGAAATGGTTATACGAAGAGAAAGGAGGCTATTCACTCATTTGCTAAGGGATACTGGAAGCCGGCCTCGGGATGCCGGCTCTTGGGCCTAGGAGGTGGATCACCCTTATGTGTCCCCCCTGTTGCAGCCAAAGCTGATTATTATCAAATTATTTTCGCGCTCTCATATCAAAGCTATGCTTCCAAATGGCAGTGCCTAAAATTTGTGTGATTAAGGTATAGATACTGATCATCCCATCTGCCAGATTATGCTACCATTTGACCGTAGTCTGTCCATCTGAGGAAGGCTTCATATTGCTGTGAGGCCCGCCAGTTTGAGCAAATGAGTCACAACTGAAAGGATGAGCAGTGCAGACACGCAAGTAGATTCATTCCGTCCATGTACTTGCTGTACTGCCGAAGGCCACGGCTGCGTCTAACAATGCTCTGTTTACATGCACCAGTGCGCCAAGCCAATCCCCTTACCAGCCATACTTACTACCAGCCTCCTTCTTATTCCTCCTCCCGGTTGCGAATTGCTCCTCCAGCGCATCTTTCTGATTGCTAGCCGCACTAACCAATTGCTTGAGACTATGCTTGCCAGGAGCAATGGCTCTGACGGGGTTATGCTGTACTTGCTCGCCGGCTTGGCGTAGTATTTCATTCGCGGCATATTCTTGGTCAGTATTGAAGTTCACTATGTTGATTGCAGATGGGTTGCTTTTGCTGTTGCGTTGGCGCCCAAGTAGCTGCCGCTTGGCAGAGGCGGAGAGGTTGAGGTCGGCGGCTATGGATGAGAGGGATTGAGGGCTGGGATCTGAGTTGGAGTGCGGGGGTGGGGCTATGTTTATGGCCGTGGTGTCATGTTCCGGGTTTTGAGATTCTGCTTGGAAAGGCGGTGATTGAGGACCGGTTTGCTGAGCTGGTGCTTCGTAGACCAGTGGGCGATATTCGCCGTGGTGCACCTCGTTGATATCCCTGGTGTCCTCTGGCTCTCCCATTGAGAACAAAGATCTCTTCGACAGTGCTTTCGACTGTGAGGTTACCCCATTACTCTGGGAAGCTGCGGTAGTCGTAGCCGGCGCCAGAGGAGGCTTCTTCTTCTGCGGCTTACGAGCAACAGAGAGTGGCTTGAACATCATAGGATTGCCCATTTTTTTTACTTCTCCCTCCGGCTTTATGAGGGTATCTACTCTTTCAATGTTCCGGCCTGTAGGCGCAATCTCAGGCGGCGCTTGCACTGTTTTGTAGGGTTCTGCCTCCTCTTCTGGCTGTTCGTCATCCTCCGGCGCCACGCTCGGCACTGGTTCTCTACTAAAGCCCGGAGCTGACCCAGTCTTTAAACTGATCCCACTGCCGAGGCCACCCTTCCGCACTCCATTTGCTGCTGGTCCTTTGATGTCTGTGGAGGGCATCTTAGGCGCGGGAAGGAATGAGTTGAACCCGCTGAATACGCCCGCTCCTGTCTTCACTCTTTTGGCTGCAGGCTCATCGCCATTTGTCTCATGATCTTTGCTGGCGCCTGAAGTCTCTGGTAGGCTGACTCGGATCTTGTGAGGATTGGAGCGGTCCACAACTTTTTGGAAGGTCGGCTTTGCTGGATTCACGCTGGATTTGGGTATTGTATTGGCCACGGACTTCTCCTCGACATCAGAGGCTTCCGAATCGGAGTAGTCGACGAGAACCATCCTGAGTGCGACAGCTATCGAATTATATCGTCTTGGTCCTTGAGGTCGACAGGTGGTGTTGAGTGTTTCCTGGAGACAGAGTCTTGAAGTCCCTACCAGCCCTGCGCTAGGGCTGGTTAGATGTTCCGTTAGAAGTTGCAACTCCCTCCAATCCATCACAATCACTTACTAGGCCACAGCGCAGCTACTCAAACTGTTGATTTCTCATAAGGACACATAAGACGTAGTCTCCAAATTGACAGAGTGAAATGTCTTTGCTTCAGAATGAAGAGTAAGATCCACCGATACACTAGATCCTCTTTGCTACTTCCGGTTTCTCGCACTTAAACCTTCGTATCATTGTTCGGAGTGGTTGACGTGTTAATCCTGATATTTGAATTCGCATAGTTTTCTCATTTGGCAGCTGCGAACTTCCTATTTGACTCACATCAAAGATGGAGTTGGCGAGCGTCTTATCAACGTCGACTCGAGTATCCTCAATAATCCGGGGTTTCGTGCTGCTGGTTGGACTACTAACGGAGCAGACATAAAGAGAACCTATTCCCCGCCAATTCCAACGGCGATCACGTCTGATTATTTTCAAGCACCGCCAAGGTCAGCTGGCTTTGGACCGGCAAGCTTTGGTGATGATGAGGAGGAGGAAGGTGGCATGGTGACCGGCGGTGGTACTACGGACACTGTGGGTCCACCGTCTGTCGTGAAGAGGAGAAGGCGTCGAGAGCAGCAAGAAGAAGACGACAGTAGCGATTTGAGCGATGAGAGCGACGAGGATACTGAAGGCGCCCAAAGGCACGTAGTCAGCCCCGCAGATTTATAGCAATGCCATGCTCAACGGTTCTAGGGCCGCTCAGCAGATCAGGTTTGCCAAGATGCCAGTCAGGACTCGTTCTGGTTCTTCACCTATCCGTAGCTCGAATTTGAAAGATGGACCAGAGCTTTTGATTACCTCGCCATCAAGACGTTCTCCAGAAGGGCGGCTACGGAGAGGCTCTCTCGGGGCTGTTGAAGCCGTAAAGCAACGGGCGAGAAGAGACACCACTACAAGTAGTGACTTATCTTCCGAGAACGAGCTTGACCCCTCGGTCTTCAAGCGCAGACAGATCAACCCTACCAGGGCGGCAAAAGCAAGCAACCTCCTCAGTGAGAAACACAAAGAAGATGAGCGACAGATGCGGGAACTAGCAGACACTATTGAAGAGGATTCTGGAGAAGAATCGGACGGGACAACTTTATCTTCGGAATTCGCAGAGACGGGTGATTCAGGATCTTTGCTGAGTGACATCCGCAACCCTCTTGCTTCCTCCTCGCCCACAAACAACCCCCGCCCTATGGCGCTCCGTGATACATCTCCAAGGAAAACCAAACAATCGCCGCAGACGCTGCTTCAAGAGCTACCTCCACCACGCCCAATCAGTATGGTGCAGCCTATCAGTGCGCTAGGCCAGGCGATAAGAGCAAGAAAGGCCAAGCCTAGAAATCCTGTCGAGGGCTTTGCGAGGCTCTCCGGAAAGGGGGTGCTCGACCCACTCAATATCAGGATCTATGCACCTTTCTCGGAAACTCCTAGCAAGCCTTTTGACATGCCTTCGCAGCGAACGGTCAATGAAGGTGATGGAGGCGATAAGGCGTTGGTCACTGTGGCTGATGCCATCGGGCTGAGCTTGTGGCGATACCACGAGGAAGGCCTAAAACCTCCTATCGAGGGCGAGAGGCTAAACGTCAATCGCTGGACGCTACGTATGGTTGAAGACGGTGAAGTTGACTTCGACTTTCCAGCGCTAAGTCGCACCCGACCGATTGTTGACTTCACCTCCAACAACAATCGCGGTGCCCGCGGTAGATCACGGGAAAAGCCCTATGATGAATTTGCCTTGGTTGAAGCAACAAACCCCCAGTTCATCGAGAATCAACAGTTGACGCCAAAGTACGGCCAAAATATGGAATCTGTAGAGGAGGAGGCAGGCGACGACAACCTACTTAGTCAAGTCCATGTCGAACAGCCAGATTTGTTGTCTAACCCGGTTCCACGTTCGTATGCTATTCTAGATCAACCTTTCAATGCAGCACCGCGGAACAATAGTATTATGCCAGCCGACAAGCCTAGTATCCCGGTACAGCACTCAACGCCTCGTATGGGGGCGTCCAAGATGCTCAAGATTCACTTCATAAGCCTGGAGGCTTATGCTCAAACCAACACAATCGAAGTCACGACTGACACTTACATTGCGGAGGTGCTAGATACCGTGTGCAAAAGATGGAATCTGGATAAAGCACTCCACCTCCTGAAAGTGACAGGCACTAACACAGTGGCTCCTCTTGACAGAACTGTTGAATCCATTGGCGCTCGTACAGACCTCGACCTTGTGCGCAGGCGATTTGCACATGATGGAACGCTTGGCTTGAGCGGATCTCCTGGAAGCAGTTCGCCCAATGCTCCTCTGTTGTTAACCCCAGATAGCCCTAAGAAAGGCAAGAGGGCCCTTGGCTTCTCGCACCCCCTGGCACAGAAACAGGATCTCCTCGGCAGTACCACCAATTACAAGAAGTACAACGTTGTCCGCAAACAACCAATGTCATTTACGCCATCGCATCAACGCATATTGCTCATGGACGGCGACTATATACATATCTTGCCTGGCGAGGCCGGGAAGACACTGTTCGATACAGGGTCGAAGACTACGACAGTGCCATTCAGTATGATTGTGGGATGTAAGATTAGTCGACGGCATCCAAAAACGTTTCGGGTATGTCACGCCTTCTCAACTAACAAGAAATTGGAAGAACTCATGATTGTGGCTAACGCACTATTTGGCAGGTGGTTGTTTTCAGAGAGCGGGAGACCAAGAGGTACGATTTCGAGGCGCAGAATATTGGAGAGGCAGCAGAAATAGTGGAGGAGATCCGGAAAGGCATGGAACCGTACCAAGGCTTGTTTAATTGAGTCGCCAGTGGGCTACTGCGATTATGATGGAAAATGTCAACGTGCAAACTGGGCGACATTATGTTTGAAATGGCGTTAAGTGTTCCATGTTTAAGGTGGATATGATTAGGCGGACCATATGGATGAGTACCTCGATTATCGATTGTGGGGAACCGGCTTTCTATGGAAGACGTCTGGAACGATATTTCGACACCAATCAATCGATGTAAGGGCCTGGATCTCAGATATGCTGCGAGTGTCGACTAACGGAGTACTCGGGGTACTTTATCTGCATCAGGATGCTCGTGCAGACGATCGGGCACGTGGCAATTCCAAATATGGTCCTCGCTCGCATCGGTTCCGAATACGAATACCGTCGCTTGCAGTTGACAAGTGGCGAATATTTACAGCGCCTGCCAGCATAAATTTTGCCATTTGCCATTTGGGCACGCGACACCTTACCCTGATCCCCTCCGGAGAGTTGCGTGTTTAATAGGCTTTATGTCCCGTAAATGGGTTAGGGCACATCCATGGAGGGATTGGGTTGCATTGTCGCATCGACTGCTCCTACAGGTCGCTAGGTGAAACCAGCAGGCTGACTGCGTATTCCTGGGATGAGAGCATTTCGCACAGAGCACCACCGGGGCATTCAACAAGGCTCCTCAGGCCGACCGAGGTTCAATATTGCCACGATCAAGCGAGTGTGGGGTGAGACAATGATGGGCAACCGAGAAGAGAGCGCTTGTTCACAACAGACATGCTATTTACAGAAGGATGCAGTCGTTGTTTGCGACTTGATTGGCATGCGGGCCATGCCTGAAGCCTTTGCCGCTTTTATTGGCGCAACGGGCGCAACGGGCGCAACGGGTGGTGGCGATGGATTTGCGGGGTGATGTCGAATCGTCACAGCCTTTCCATGTTTCGTTCCTTGCAGGGGTCCTCTTTCTGGTACCTGCGCCGTGCCGTCTGCATTCTGCATGCGACCACGGCGAACGACACCCTACAGCTCGGGCAGCGCCTCTGATCGAGGCACAGGACCGCTGTGAATGGTCACGGTGATGGCTTCCCTCCTTACGGACGATATGATATCGTACCTAGGTATATATAATGTACCGACACCGAATACCATGGTTCTCTCCAGCCCATCCGGTCCCTGCTTAACACCTACACGAGAAGTAGTCGAGGTTCGCAATATACACAATGGTGCTCCTTCTCACTCTCGGTCTCAGTGCCATTGCAGGCTTCGCAGCTGCTGCGCCGACAAACCTCGGACTGAAGTTCGATAAGCGGTCTGGATCTCTGCCAACCTTAACGCTGCCTTATGGTACTTGGCAAGCCAGCAGCTACAATGCCAATAGCGATGTATGTGCCTTCACCGTACTATCAGCAGTCAAACTCATATGAAGCATTATAGATCTACACCTTCAGGAACATTCGATTTGCTGCTCCGCCAGTTGGAGACTTGCGGTGGGCCAAACCAGCGGCTCCTGAGAACAATGCCACGCTCCAAGACGGCTCCTATGGTCCATCGTGTATACAAGCCCCCCTCAAGGGTCTCGATCTGTTAGGTCCTGGCAATGAATCACCCATTGGTGCCGCCGCCAATCAGTTTCTTGGAGGCATCCCTGTACCTTCGTTTTCACACCCCTCGACGTCAGAAGGTAGATTCGTCTCTTGAGGCCGCTTTCGTGCAGTCCGCTAACGAACGTTAAGACTGTCTCTTTCTGGATGTCTATGTTCCTGCGAAAGCAGTGGAGGATCCATCGTTGAAGCTCCCAGTGATTCATTGGTTTTACGGCGGTGCTTACACCTTCGGATCGAAAGATACGTCGAATCCCTTAACCCCGTTCTATCAGGGCACGGGGCTACTTCAACAATCTGGCGGGGAAGTGATTTTCATTGCCAGTAATTACAGGGTAATTTTCTCCTGCCCGACTTGTTTGTGGGACCTATATTCACATGTAATAGGTAGGAGCATATGGCTTTCTTGCTGGAACGACCATGGAAGAGCAAGGTCTCCCTAATGCAGGCTTTTACGATCAGCGAGCAGCATTGCAGTGGACTCAGGATTTTGTGAGTCTTCTTGGTGGCGATCCCACGCAAGTCAGCGCTTGGGGCGAATCAGCTGGTGCAGGATCGATACTGCACCAGCTCGTTGCTTTTGGAGGGACTCAAGATCCACTCTTTTCGAAGGCTGTACTTCAGAGCCCTGCTTTCGCGTTCATGTGGGATCGCAAGGGTCTCCTCGAAGACGTGTTCCAGAATTTCACTGCACTGGCTGGATGTACCGGCCAGGGTGTTGCATGTCTCAGGGCAGCTAGCGCTGAGACTTTGAATGCTGCGAACACTGCGTTAACTCTTGCGGCTCCTGTAGGAACATTTGCTGTCGGCCCATCTGCAGATGGCAGCCTTGTGCGCCAACTCGCTGTTCTAGAATATGCTTCAGGTGACATGGTTCTTTCCTCCCTTACTTCCTTAAAGCTAATATATTTCAGGCAATTACTGGAAGGATATAGATTCAGTCATTCTCAGCCACGTCGCCGATGAAGCTGAACTTTTCGTCGACGGTCACATCCAAACAGATGCCGAATTCGACACCTTCATTGATGGAGTTTTTCCTGCGTACGCCCAAAAGGGTGGCGTGACCGCCGCTATCGATGCCCAATACCCACCAGTTCAGTCCGGAAACAATCACACCTACTCTACTGAAACAGATCGTGTCAAAGCATTCGTCTCCGAGTCTTCTTTTGTCTGCAACGTCCGGTATCTCTCTGACGCTTACGCTGGCAAGAACTACAATCTCAAGTACTCAGTGACTCCCGGATGGCACGCCACGGACCTTCTTCCAACATTTTATGATGCCAACCTCGAACTTTCTGCTTTTGGAGACAGCGTCGCGTTTCCCCTGATCCCTGGCTTCGGTTCTTTCGCCAACGCTTATCAGTCCTATCTAACCTCACACGCGCGCAGCGGTAACCCAAATACTCACAGCGCGAAGATCAATCTTCCACCCGCAATCAATTGGCCGATCGCCGGCAATACCGGAGACGACTTGACGAATGTACTAAATGCGGGTGATCTGGGCTTTTCCCTCATCACAGATCATCAGGATACGAAGAGTATTTGTGGGTTTTGGGAACAGATTGCGAGTGCGGTGACAAATCTAGGGGGCTATGCGCCGCCGGCGGGTGTGGTTGAGACAACAATTGTGCCGGTGACGAATGACCCGAGCGCCAATTATTCGAACTAGGTGGATTTATTCTCCTGGACGGATAATGCCAGGACTTGTTTTCTTCTATGTCGATTCTGTTTCTCTATGATCTAACTTGGGAGTATGGTATGGGTACAGGACCGGAATGACGGGAGTTCATGGAGGACAGGCATAACTAGCATTAATGGGATTTACAGTTGACATAGGCCGAACATGGCGGAATTTCCAGATGAATAAAGTACAATACAGCAGCCCCATTTCATGGTAATAAATCATTCCACCAAAACATGTCCGAGGATAAAACATGCGTTGAGAGCATCAACTGGATGGTGAGGCTAAGCTGTCCGATTCACGGATCCAATGGCAAATTGCAAATAACATTGCATTGAATGGAAAGCCCGAAGCCTCAACAGGCAAATTATATACACTCAAGCATAATTGATAATCCATGGCAGCTCGTAAAGAGCAGTCTTCGGCATTTGATAGATGTAAATCGAAGCATGATTACAATCCGAACCCACTTGCATCATATCAAACAATATAAGGGTAAGTTTATCTGTTCATCTCCATGTACTCAGTATGTGACCTTCGCAGCTTTTCTTTTCCTTTGCTCTTTCTCCACTCTTGACGTGGGGTTCGCCCGAAAAGGGACTAGCGCAATCGCCGAGCAGACATGCTAAGGCACTGGAACCGCATCTCTCGAGCTCCATCGCATCCTGGCGACCCCTTCGACATCCGCCCACCTTGCCGACATCCTCCCCGCCCTCTGCTTCAAGGAGCAGTCACAGTCATCAAAGCTTCTTCAATTGCTTTTCGTGCTCTTCATCCAGAATTCATCCGTCGCAGGCGCCTCATTCACTCTTTGTGTCTTTGACTGGCAGGCTGCATTTTGCGGAGGTCGGATCCTCACCCGGATGAAGCTCCAGCTTCGGCAGCAAGCTTGAACAACCACGATAACATCGAAAGACTGGTCGCTACCGAGGACCGTCCACCCACTGTATAGTCACTTCCCTATGCCGGTCGCCAGCGTCTCCGAGAGCTTGACCCTCAATCGCAGTTTGTGACCTCCTGGAGATACGTTGTCCTAAATACGAGGGAATACTGCACACGGCTCATCCTGGGGAACAGAGTGAAGCGTCGCTCCTACTGTTTTCGGATCGAAGCGGCCTTTATTTAACTTAATATTCATACGAGCGGCCGAACTTCTCATGCCGACCTTCAGTCTCCTCAAGAAGAAGCGGACGAAGGACTCGTCTGGTTCAAAAGATCCTGAGTCGCCATCATCGCCTACTGGGAATACACCTCTCACTCCTACGTCTTCCGGTGGCTTCAACAGCTCCTCTACTCCCCCCTCGTCAAATCCGCCATCACAAACCAGCTCCAATAAGCCAGACGACCAGATGCCGGCCCATCAAACGTCACAAAACACCGGCCAGGGGCCGTCAATACCCCAGCAACTACCAGGTATTAACAGCCTCGTCAACCCGCCACAGAATGAGGGCGCTGGACAGTCACAAATGGATGGCAGCAATGGAGCAGAACCAGGAACAAATGTGCCGGCGGCTGCCGCCCCTGTAATACGTACCACCAAGGGTAAGTACTCGTTGGGGGACTTCAACATTCAGCGAACATTAGGCACCGGGAGTTTTGGTAGGGTGCATCTTGTGCAGTCGAAGCACAATCAACGTTACTATGCTGTCAAAGTTCTCAAGAAGGCACAGGTGGTCAAGATGAAGCAAGTCGAGCACACCAACGATGAGCGGAGAATGCTTCAAAGAGTCAAACATGCGTTCCTCATCACCCTCTGGGGTACATTCCAAGACGCAAAGAACTTGTATATGGTCATGGACTTTGTTGAAGGCGGAGAGCTTTTCAGTCTTTTGCGCAAGTCCCAGGTTAGTGACAATGCTTGTTGTCCACAATACAATCAATTTTATACTCTATACGAACGCATCAACTCACAAGACGAAAGCGTTTCCCAAACCCTGTCGCCAAGTTCTACGCAGCCGAAGTCACACTTGCTCTAGACTACCTCCACTCGATGCATATCATCTACCGAGATCTGAAACCAGAGAACTTGCTGTTAGACAGGCATGGCCATCTAAAGATCACCGACTTCGGCTTTGCGAAGGAGGTACCAGATATCACCTGGACTCTTTGCGGCACGCCAGACTACCTTGCCCCTGAGGTGGTCGCGTCGAAAGGCTACAACAAATCCGTGGATTGGTAAACACATACCCATGCCATTCTTAGGGTTCATCGTCGTCATTAACTGAGCCCTAGGTGGTCGCTCGGTATACTCATCTTCGAAATGCTTTGCGGCTTTACCCCGTTTTGGGACGGCGGCTCTCCAATGAAAATCTACGAAAATATTCTCAAAGGGCGGGTCAAGTATCCTCCATATATTCATCCCGACGCTCAAGACCTGCTCCAGCGTTTGATCACTCCTGATCTGACAAAACGTTTGGGCAACCTCCATGGGGGCTCGAAGGACGTTATGCAGCACCCTTGGTTCGCGGAAGTGACGTGGGAACGACTGGCACGGAAGGATATTGACGCGCCATACGTACCTCCTGTTCGTGGAGGGGTCGGTGACGCCAGTCAATTCGACAAGTACCCGGAAGAGACGGAGAAGTATGGTCAGAAGGGAGACGACCCGTATGTAGTTGGTACCTGAATGGCGGCTAGAGTGCTAACGGTGGGATAGGCATGGACATCTGTTCACAGAATTTTGAAGCCTAGCTCACGCAAGCGTGGCGGGCTTCCGGTGTCTTGTTGTCCTGGCTCAGACACGAGCCCATACGAACGTTTACGAAAGGGCGATAATGAGGCTATCAAAGCCCAGGCTCCATGTCGCGCAGACCTTCTCGCGGTGATGTATAGCTTTTCTGGAAGAGAAGGATAGTGATAAAAGCCTTGGGTCACGTTTTTGATTCCTTGACGAGCATTGCTGTTCTCAATACCTGTATTCTTGTTTGTTCGCAGGACCGACCGAGGGGTCATTCGAAGCGCACATTCTCTGCTTCGAGTCTTGTGGTTACTGGGAGATGATCGGAATATGACATGGGAAATGGGGCTCTTGAACTGCTTTGGTCTTCACCTAAGGGTTACCTGATTACTGAGGATGGTCTGAAATTTGGCTCTGAGTACTTGGCTCCTCGAACTGCTTTTTCTCTCTCACAAGCTTACCTGAACAACTATCAATACCCATAGCTTTAACATTTTCGAATTCCAAATACATGTGGTAGTCGGGCACACTTGGGAATTTCGCAGTCAACGCTTTGGCTAATCGTTTAACCAGGTTTCCATTTCTTAGTACGAGTTGTTTTACCGCAGAATGGGTATCATCTAAGCAACAAACAGCTCAGTAGCTCCTCGAGCCCCGCCTTTGCCCCGTTTCTCTCTTGGACGTGGAATCATGAACCCGGCTGCTGATCCCTCTCCTTCTCACGGGCATCAGACCACATCCTATCAATAACCTGAAATACCGCCGTAACCGCTTTCACAGTTCCCTCGTCAAGCCCTAAGCCTCCAAATCGTTGCTGGATTTTATCCGGATGCCACCTGATCCTTTCCGTCTTGAGGACGGCCAATAAATCCACCTCTTTATCCGCTGGGCCTGCCTGAGGCGCGTTTCTGAAGAATGTCTCCACCGCCTCCTTCCCAACATCTTTGTACCGTCCCGATTCCACCGGCCATTCAATCCTGTCGCGGATCGGCTTGGGCCTCCTCTCCCCGTCGCCGCTCTCCGCCTCATTCCGCAGAGCATCCCAACCCCTCAAATACCCCTCCCACACCCCCCTCCACCTCCTCACCTTCTTCCTCTCCTCCCCCCTCCTCAACCCCTCCTCCACCCTCTCACTCCACACCGCCCGATCCCTTCTCAACCGCTCCTCATCCCTCTTCCACTCCCCCCGCCTCTTCTTCTCCTCCTCCCGCCCCGCCCGCTCTTCGAGAATATACCCGTGCGACTTCTCCCACATTTTCGCCCGCACGAAACTCACGTATTCTTCTTCTGTCATTTGCTCGAGTTCGCCGGTGGGGCCGGAAGCGTGCTGGGATGGGTAGGTGTGGATGGGTTGGCCGTAGACGCTTTCCCAGAAGGCGGCGCCTTCGTCGTCGGCGAGGGCGTCGAAGAGGGATTCGCGGAAGGCGGTGGAGGGGGAGAGGGAAGTGGGGGAGGAGGGGTTGGGGATGGTGGGGTCGTCAGGGGCGGTGGGTTTGGGGCGGTGGTGATGCCGCCGGTGGTGGTGGTGGTGGCGGCGCTTGCTTTCGTGTGGTTTGTCGTGGTCGAGAGAGCGCGAGGATGAGTCTCGGCGCCGCTTGGTCTTGAAGCGGAATGCTGTGGGTTTTGGGGGTGGATTGTCGACGGCGGAGGGACTGGGTGGTTCGGTGGATGGGTGTGGCTTGCTCATGGTTGATATTTTTTAATTTATGGATTTCCCGCCCTCATCTTAGAGTATGTGTGGACTCAAAGGATCCGCTACTCTGTGCAGAGTTGATAAGATGGAGTTTGGAAGTGCTGCAGCGTGGAAGGGCTGAATTTCGCTTGAGTTGATCCATCCGCCATCTTCGACCGCCTCCTTCCACTCTACAACTTCCTATCGCATACATTTCACCATCACATGGATCGATAACACCATTAGCAAGATGTCGGCGCTTTCCTATGGTCTCAACATAAGTAAGAAATCTCCTTTATTAGCGAATCGGCCGGCACCTGCAAAGCGGAAGACCATCTTCGACGATGACTCTGGCCCTGAAGATGGACCTGACGACAACGGGAATGCGACAGAGTCGATCTCTACTATCGGCGGACTACGGCCCCCTAGTAATGCCAAATCAAGCGGTAGTACTGCGAGAAATGGCCCTGCTTCTACGACGTCGTCCAAACCCCCACCACAGATCTCACAGTACGGCGATCTCTCTGCAACCCACAGCAGCACAAAACACGCAGCTACAGCTCAGAGCCTCGACCCCAGCATCTATGACTACGATGCCGTCTACGATTCTCTCCATTCGAGACCAGCTTCTTCCTCCGACAGCATAGACAAACGGCCCAAGTACATGGCCAATCTTCTTGCCGCAGCCGAAACCCGAAAACGGGACCAATTGCGCGCGAAAGACAAGATGCTAGCCAAGGAGCGCGAAGCGGAAGGCGAAGAGTTTGCGGACAAGGAGAAGTTCGTGACGGAGGCGTACCGGCAACAGCAGGAAGAGGTACGGAAGATGGAAGAGGAGGAGCAAAAGCGTGAGGCAGAAGAAGCCGAGAGGCGGAGGAGAATGGGCGGTGGAATGACAGGCTTGTATAAGGGTATTTTGGAACGGGATGAGCAAAAACATGCCGAGGTCATCAAAGCTGCGGAGGAGCTAAAGGCTAGTAAGGGTGACGCGGGCCCGGATGTCGAGGAGGACTGGAGTGGGAAAGAGAAAAGCGAAGCGGAATTGGCCAAGGGGCGAGGCGCTGTTATCAACGATGAAGGGCAGGTGATCGACAAACGGCAGCTTCTCAGTGCAGGCCTCAACGTCGCACCGAAGCCCAGAAGCACTGCTTCATCCAAGTCCTCAACGGATGCTTCAACTGCGGCTTCGAAAGCGGGTACGCCGACGGGTCTGCAGGGGCGCGGGGGATCCAAGCAAGCCATGCGTGAAAGACAGTCGCGGATGCTCGAAGCGCAATTGGAGCAGGCATCGAAGCGGGCGGCTGATGATGAGATTGTGCAGCAGAAGGAGTTGGAGAGAGCTGCGAAGAGCCGAAAGACTGACGGAGAAATCAGTTCTGCTAGGGAGAGATATCTACAGCGGAAAAGGGAAGCTGCTGCGGCGGCCGTTGCGGCGGGTAATGGCTCATGATCTTTGCTTTTTGAGCAGGATTCTGAATTTTCAAGGCGGATTTGACGTGCGATTTAGCGCTGCATGGGTAAGGAGTGTACTGTTTTTGTCAATGACCTGGGTGGCCCCGTCTTAGAACTGCATACGGAAGGATTGAATCCTAAGGTAGCTACCGACCACGATATCCAACCCACTCTATGATTATCGCTCTCAGGTGTCTTTCATATTCTATGCGGAACCTTTAACAACTCTGAACCACTCTTTGGGGCCTTGGATCAGGGATGGCGCTGCGCTTCACTCTTCCTTGACGCAACCGTATCAAATCCTGCCCTAGAAATAGTGGAGTTGCCACAGCGCGCTCCGTAGCTTGTCAACCGTGACTTCAATGCTCGAACGAGTCTATTTATCTACTCTCGGGCTACAGTGTCCAGCTGAAATGAGTCGCTGCTATGGTGGCAACGGTTACCTTTGTAGTTACATAGTGTACTAGTATTCTTCATACAAATACAAACGATTCCACTAATTCTTGGTCGCATGGTTTTCAGAAGAACAACTTTGAGATTGAAAGCACTGTCAATAGATCAATATCTAGAAATAAAATAATTAGAAAGGCTGACCAGCCCCAAGTATCTCACCAATATAAATGCCCTAAGCGCCAAGGGAAGTACAAGAACTTCGGTGCCGGATAAACTATGTTGCTCTAAGCCCCTGTTGCTCGGAAAGTAGCATGTAACGTTGCAGTGCTGATTACTCGTACGCGGACCAGTAAGACGAAAGGACAGCTTGACCACGAGAGCAATCGCTTTAATCGTGGGCGCCTCACCTTTGCCTTTGAAGCCTTGTCCTTTTCAGGTCGCACTTCTACGGCTTTACTTCTCTTCACGACTTGAGAAACGCTTGAAGAAGCCAACGTATAGTAATGCTCCCGTCACGGCCTGCGTTGTCGTTATGGCTGCTCGCAGGATGGATGGGAGCATGTGCCCGCGCAGAATCGTCGTCGGAGAGCAACCCTAATATTAAGGCTATACCAGTAAGTAGCTCTACAGATACTCAACGAATTTGCAAGCTAACTCAAAGTCATCATTAGCTACGAACCCATAGTTTAGCATCGGTCAGTCCGTATCCGCCGTCCCCTTTCCCATGGGAAGTCCGACGCCAGAGCAGTTAGCGGAATCAGCAATTGGAGAATCGGACTGAGGCTCATAATTTTCGGTACAGCCATATTTAGACTCTGACATGCAAAGCCGATGGTTCGATTTTGGAGGCGACACTATAATAAGAGCAGACCAGTATGGCCCCATGAATTCCGCTTCCTCAGGGCAACTCTCACATTCGATTGCTATTTAGATACATACGTCTTACATCCGACCGGCAAGGGCAAGAAGGCTGGATCTTCTCGAGGGTACCTTTGACAGCCACAAATTGGGAGGTCTATAACCCCTTGGACCCCTGACTGTTACACGGACATCTTAGCTGACCTGCGAATCACAGATCGAGGTTGAATTCAAAATCCATGGACAAGGCAATCTCCACGCAGATGGCATGGCCATGTGGCTCACCAAGCAACGTGCCACACCCGGGCCAGTGTTCGGCTCTACAGACCGCTTCGAGGGGTTAGGTATCTTCTTCGACACCTACAAGAACAGCCGGCCGGGGGTAGTATTCCCTTACGTCATGGCCATGGTGGGTGATGGCCAAACGACTTACGACAAAGCTCACGACGGCAAGGAGAACGAATTAGCTGGGTGCTCGGTATGTGCCCATAGCCAGGAGTCAGGCCCAGCAGACCACTAGACGGAGACTGACCGGCCGACGTCTAGGCACGCGGAATTCGAGGCGCCAACATCCCCACCAAATTCCGCCTAACCTACGTCCAAGACAAATCTCTCAAACTCGAACTTCAATACAAAACCCAAGACGAGTGGACTCTGTGCTTTGACATCGAGGGCGTCAAAATCCCCACGGTTGCCTACCTGGGCTTCAGCGCCGAAACGGGCGAACTCAGCGACAACCACGACATCATTTCGGTCGAGTCGAGGAATCTGTATAACAGTCAGCAGTGGACAGAGAGTCTGAAAAAGGACGGGAAGTCGGGTGGGAAGCAGAAGGGCAAGGGATATGACCCGAATAGGGAGCGAAGTGGAGGCTGGGGCTGGTTCTTGATCAAAATGGTACTGTTTCTCGTGGTGTTGGGGGGTGCGTATGTGGGATATACTGTGTACAGGACTTCGAAGCGGTCGTCTAGGTTTTGAATGCAAAAGTGATGGATCTTTGGCGCAATGGACCCCTATTCCACGGGTTTGTGAGTTGAAAATATTGACCAGAATAAAAATGGGACTTTCTTGGTTTCGTGACGCGCAATGTGAGCTTGGAAAGTAAGAGATATAAAAAGCGATACAAGACGATCACGACATTGTGAATATTCTGAAGCCGGCGTGAGGTAGGTAGTATGCTCAGCGAGGCTCCATAGCAAAGTGCGTAGCACCAACTAGGCAACTCAAGTATCGTATCCTACATTACCGCTCCCAGTTCCGCTACGCAAACTCCCGCCTGACCACCAACCATTCCCCCCACCTCCATCGTCCATCAAACCCCCTCACATCCCCAACATGCTCCACCCAACCAACCCACTCATCACCCCCAACGCCATCTGCGGCAACAGATACCACGCCCCATACAACCGCCCCTTCCCCTGCTCCTTGGCCTCACTCACATACCCCAACGCATACACAACCCTTCCGGCACACCACACCGCCCCCATACTCGCGCTCAGCACCGGGTACTTGAGTCCGCCGATCAACAGCCCCGTGATCAGGGAGGGGTAGTTCTCGAGGAAGTTGGCGTGGGCGCGCTGCGCGCAGTTGAAGAGGTATTTTTCGCGCGAGGTGAGCGCGTCGGACGCGGTGGCGTAGGGGTTGGGGTAGGGGACTGAAGCGGCTTTGCGGTAGCGGCCGGCGTTTATGCCGTGCCATTGGCTGAGGAAGGTGGTGGCGGCCGCGGTGAGGAGGACGTAGCTGGCGGAGGGAGAGGTTAGTGGGATGGAAAGTTTGTGGAGTTGAGGGGGTGGGG